>KZ538498.1:38956-65895 GCA_000934665.2 Catajapyx aquilonaris | reverse complement strand
GGGGGGGGGGAGAGAAAAAATTAATGAAACCAGGACCAGATAGGGGCCCGTGCATTCGCAGTGAAATAAATAGGCATATAATCCGTTCTCTGTGTTTTTAATCCCGCAGGCCTAATTCAAGAGAGCAATTTTTCTCTACGTAGAGACTGGAAGCGCCAAATAACTCTAGGGTCCGGATGGGAGGCCCGGAGAGCCCAAGTGCCTGGATGAGGCAGCGCTACGGGGAGCGCTGGTGTTTTGTTTGCGGTTGGCAGCCCCAGCAGCGCCCCCATCGTAATAAAAGTCTGCCTGTATGTGTATGGATGGGTCTTGGTTTGGTTCAAAATGGCCCCGCGGCCTGAAGGAGCCTAGGCTTTTCGGGGGTAAAGGAGCCTGGAGGCAGTATTTCACGGTTTCCTTGGCCCACCCCGGATGTTCCAGGAGGCCCTTTTTGCCAGGGTGATAACGCTGAGTTAATTTCTCGCATGTACTCTAGTGTTTTTTTGTGGGGGAGGAGGGGGGGGGGGTGAAAATCATGGTCTAAGAATTGGCAGGGTACCATATGCATTTTTTCACATGGGTTTTATGTAGGGGAAAGAATATTAAAGTGGGGGTGTTGCGTGTCTACACTATTGACATGCTGTGGTGTGATCGACAGTGTATGTACCCACGTTGGAAAGATCGGTCATATGTAGGACATCTATATTGCTGGGTCCACTAATGACTAATACAGGGTGTTTGGGGAGGTGTGGTGGCCGAGATGGTACCGTAACATCTCGGCTTGCTGAGTGAAAGGCCCTAGGTAGGGCTGTGCGATATCCGAAACTACATATCGACTTTCGATACTTCAAAAATATCGAATCGAAGTCGATATATCGAAAATCGAAAAACCGACATCTAAAACCGACATAGAAAAATCGCGATATTAGATACATCGAACATGCCAAGCGTCGGAAATCGCAACTTCGATATTAGGAAAATATCGTATCGACAGTCGATGTATCGAAATATCGCACAGCCCTAGGGCTCGATCCCCGCCTGGGGAACTTTCCTTTCACCTGCGTCAGGAGGGTCTCTGACCTGCACCAAGGAGGTGTCTGGCAACCTAACCTCCTGGGGGAACAGCACATGACCCATAGCTACGACATTGCACCTTGCACCTATGTTCCCTCCCCAAAAAATCCCTATCCTTTCCCATTGTCCCTGTTTCCTTGCACCGGAGAATGAAGTGAAAAAATATATACAGAAAACTGATGGTGGTATGCCACCCCCTATAGCTCCCGTAAGGGACATCACGGAGTAAAATAAAATAAAAAAAATACAGGGTGTTTCGACTTTTTTGTCCGAACAGTTATCGGAAATATTGCACTATAAGCTGCTACTTTGTAAGCTGTGACTTGCAACCGATTTGCTGGAGGAATGGAGAATATTCCCTGCGAATCTTAGGTTGAAGTGGCATACACTGCTTACAAAGTAGCAGCTAAGTGCAATATTTCCGATAACTGTTCGGTCAAAAAAGTTTAAACACCCTGTATTTTAGGGGCGAATGGTGCTTGATAGTACTAGAAAAGTGAAAGCCAGGGATACAGATGTATTGGGGCCAAAGGGATGTGAATTTTCCAAATTTAAAAGGGCCACAGGAGGTTATATAAACCGGAAATAATTTGTATCATGGATGTGACCTGCATTGGTATATGAGTCACATGTTGTTTCCTAAAACTGTTATTTCATTAACCCCACCGATGATTGCGCAATGCTTTGGCACTATGTGGCATCCCTTCCGAATGGAGTGGGCGTATTACTCATTAAATTAATTAAATGTCACTTTTAATTAATAACATATCGCGAAAAATCTGTGGCCATTTGTTTGAAATATTCAAATTCAAAGCACTTTGACCTCACTCTCACCTCTGTATCCCTGCATTACAGTACTAGCTTTCACTTTTATAGCGCACATATACTATGCAGCAAAATTTTCACTGAAACTCTTGCTAACATTATTGAATTAACTCAATCGACCTTAGTACATTGCGTCTAAAGTCTGGTTAATTTAATGAAAATAATTATGCGTAGCCTACAGCATGTGTGATGGATATTACGCAATATAATTTTAAAAATAAATTTGCTTTCATGGCATCGAGGAAATTTCTAGCATCACCTTGACGGCATTTATGGTGAAATATTGTGCAAGTAGGACCATTTTTCTGAATTAATAATAATCATAATTTGTACCCCGCGCTAGAGCCATGGGCCCTCTTAGGGGGGTGGGATACCACCATTTTTTAAAGTCTGGAACTCTTGCTTTCGTTTTTACTTCTCATATATGGGGATGGGATAGGGACGGAAGGAAGCGGCTGTGGACTATAATTACGGACACGACCCCCCGGAATTTTCCTGGTGAGATCATGGGAAACCACAGAAAACCACGGTCAGGGTCGGCGGCCACCGGGATTCGAACCCAGGACCTCCCGATTAGCAGGATACCATATCCCCTCCGCTACCACTGCTTCGGTATTTTTCTGAATTAATACCGAGTTCTTGAGACTGATTTTCCAAGATTGGATCTGCCATTTACTGGCACCTGACTCTGAGGGCGCTTATTTTAGCAGAAAATGGGGAGGGGGGGCATAGCCATTGGAAAGCTCTAGCAGCGAAAATGAATTCTTTCAGAACCTAATATCACGACACAATCATCCAATCGCGAAACGACGAGCCAGGAATTGTATTAAAAAGGAGTAACGTCGTAATCTGTTCAGTTCCCATTGTTGAATTTCTCCCATGGCGGTGTAGAAGTTGGAAATGGAAAGACTCGGTACCCAGCATTGTTTTAACTCCTGAAAAGCCAATTTTGCCTTTTTCCTCTCTCCAATTTCATGTCGGAGATCGATATTGGCGCTACGACACCGAATCAGGAAATGCGATGGAATAATCTTTTTTTTTTTTTCGGTGTGCGAGGAGCGATTTTTTTTTTCCAGGAGGTCGTAGAAACAAAATTTCTGCCTTTCATAGCCCACATGTGGAAGACTCCGATACTGCCGTAAGCCTCCTGGAGCTATAAAGTTACTTGATTGTTTTGCGGAATTGATGATTGAAGGTACTGGGGAGGGAGATTATTGCAACCGTAGGGAGGATTTTAGTTTCTTTATGGGAACCCATCTGGGTATTCATTCGGACCCCCTATACGAGACAAGGTTTTCTGATAACAGTCGAGAGGCAAAAATTGTATAGTCAGCATACAGTGTAAAAGCTGCCTTAATTCCGCATTTAATATAGCCACAGTTTTCTTAGCTGGTAGAATAGTGCTTACATTTTGGACCCTGAATAGCCTCCAACCACTCGATATGCGCCATGCAGTACAGAAATAGGCCGAAGCAGTTTTGAAATTTTCCCCAAACTCCGGCAGTTTCGCTTGTGAGAAAAGCAGATACAAAAAAAAATAGAGAACAAAAAAAAAAACTATGGCATAGTTATCCGCATCCGGTAGAACGGCCACAAAAGTTGCATTTGGAGAATACGGCCCTCGTTTCGTGGTCCATTTCAAACAGGAAGAACATTTTTTTTCTCCCTCCATTTTGGGGAGTTGAGGATAAGCCGTATAATGTGCAGGTCTGATCATCCGACTGCAAGGTTCAACCTCGATTCCACTTATGCTGTGCTCCGGTCGAAGAGTCCGATATTTTTTGGGGGGAGGAAAATCATGGAATCTCATAATCTCGTACAATTTTTTTTTTGGAATGTACCCTAGAGTATCGGGGTTTTTTTTTCCTTACCGTAAACACCAAAGCCTCCTACTTATACCCATTTGACGTTGAAGGCTTAGCTCCAGATTGATCTGCGCCAGAACACGACACTGATATTCCCTTCCTCTGTAACCTGTCCTTCTATTGGGCCCAACTTCTTTTGCTATGTTGTCAAATGGGTCTCCTGAACCTCTGTCGGGAGTAAAGATTGATGACCGATGGACTGGAATAAGGCGAAGATAATGTCCAGTTGGTTGAAAGGGCAACTGGACGCAAGGGGACGGGCGATTGATCAAGTGTCAGGCTCTCCCGAGGGTAGGCAGACTTGCACATAATGTAACCCGGGACCGGAGATAAGAAATGTGTCCCCAAAAACGACGGATCGGGATCGCGGTCATTCAGCCCAGTGGAGTATCTGAAGTTTGATTTTTCGAAGCTGGTTGCAGTTGGATATAATACTCTGTTGATGTCATGTTGATATGACGTATCGCAAGTGTCATGGAGCTGTTATCTGTGTTGTCAACTCTTGTGCCATCTGGCGGCCGTCACATGACGCCTTTAACGGTCGCGCCGCCATATTTAGGACATAGTCTCAATTGTTGCTATGGGTTAGTACCAAGTCTACAGTACAAGGTATACAGCAAGGTATAGTTAGGAATGCAGAGAACAATAATTAGCATCACCTGAAAGTTTGAATCCGCATGCTGGTACAGAAATATTAATGCTCTGGCCGAAAATGAGCCTGGAAGTTGTCGCCTCGCGTGTGTTGGAGCATGGTAGGAAAAGTGGAACTGAAAAAAAAAAATGTGTGCAAAAGTAATATTTGACTGTCCTCATGGAGAGTCGAGGGCAAAATGTTGGTAGTTTTCCGCGCACACTCTCCCCGGAGAACCCGGGCTGCAAACAATCGATTAACGCCTCTTGATTCCCCATTAGCTGGAGTCAGGGGATATTATTTTTCACACGCTCGTTTTTGCTCTCTCAAAATTTTGCATTTTCTCTCCAACCATCTTTTGGGGATACACGAGTACAAGCAGCTTCAAAAAGTTTCGACTTCCAAAAAGCCAAGCTAATGACGGGATGAATACTGTGAACGATCATTAGGACTCCAGCCAAGAACTTTTTTTTACCCCCATTTTCTGTGTATGGAGAGTTAATTGTGACGAAGTTGGCGAAAAAGTGTTGCTTCGTACGATGGGTCCCTAATGAACAGGTATTTTCATGTTCCGTACTGGTGCCCCCCTCCCACCTCGGATACAAAGAGTAGAAATACCCAACAGACTCTGCTGACGGAGCTTGGCAAATTACAGTAATCGCATCGAGCGTTCTATTCGAAGACCTCCGTCGTTTTTAAGCCCTTTTTCGCTCCTGCGACGAACCTAAAAAAAAGTACGAGTCTTGCAGACAACTTACCCATCAGCTCTTAAACTTTTCGATTTCTTCTGTGTCCTCAGAGTGGAATTGAGGAAGCGGTCTTGGGGCTGGAGAAAAAGTTTTCTAGCCTAGGATTGGACCGGTGAATGGTACCATGAATTGCATTTTTTTTTTGAAGATTGCACCCGCATCTTATTCACTTAAGCACAAATTTGGTCAGTGATCTGGATCCAACTTTGCTGAAAGTGTGATTGGTGATTGCATTGCAGTCTCCAGGGCTTGCACTTGATGCGACGCAAGAGACAGTGGAAATGGGAGAACCACAGGGACTTGTGTGTTTCTCACGAGGCTTGCCTTTCACTCTTCTCCCTCAAAGTAGCGAAGATGAGTTTTCCATGTTGCGGACTCAAGGCCTAGGAAGAAACAAGGGCTGGAGGGAACGACATGCTTCACTCCTGCACCACAAAAGTGCGGATTTCCATTCTCTGGACTACATTTTTAAAATTCCACCTCAATTAAATCTGCACTCTCTACGGATAATGGGAAGGAAGTAACTGTTCCCAATACAACCCCATTTTGAAGTCTGTGTACAATGGCCAAAACAAAGATTGTCGCGAGTTATTCTGGCTTGGATGCAACCCACTGCACAGGTGTGCATTGTGTGTGTCCACAAAGACAGCTAAGGAGACTCCGGAGAGCAAAGCAGATATTAAGGGACGGGGTCAGATAAGCAACACACATCTGTGCAACGGGTTGCATCTAAGCCAGGATAACTCGCGACAATCTTTGTTAGCATGATAGTACGTTCCTTGCTGATCCGGTGGGGTTCCGCCATCTTTTGTGGTCCAGCGATTTTTTTTAAAAAAAGCTAGGAATCAGACGGCAGGGGAGGTAAAGAAAGTGGCAGTCAAAGCAACCGGAATTTAGTTGGCGGTTAGAACGATGCGTTATCGTCAGCCAGAGAACCATTCGCATTTTTTATCAATTCCCATCGATGCATTGCTGTATGCCAGTGGCTGGACGCAAAATGCCACGATGCGACCGACTGCGTTTCAGATGTATGTTCGCATTCCAATTTCCGATGCTGCAGAGGGACAAAAAAAAAAAAATGGTGGGTGGTAACGCCTGGCATGCGTGGTTTTCAAATGTGGGACTCCTGTTCCATACTTTTTTGTGCGTTACATGCCAGACCGGAATTGAAAAATTGTTTAATAACCGCGAGCTTTTAAATGGCGGAAGAGACGGCCAGTTCGAGTTGAAAGCGGGCATCAAAACGGACGGGGGGAGCTGGCAATATTGCGGAGTTTTGGAACATGACAAGTGCATATATCCATCTGGCAACGTTACCGGAGGAGGGTTACCAGGCGGTACCAGGGAGGCGTTTATCTCCGGCTGGCTGCGAAAGGAGAGAGAGGAACGTTGGGAATTCTATTGTCCGCTATGCCAGGGCCGGCTACAGCGGCTTTGGATCCCGTTTCAATTCCAGCTTGGATATCGATTGGATGCGAGTGGGAAGCTTAGTTGGGGTAGGGAGAGGTGGGGGTGGGATAGCAAACCGGGTGCCCTACTAGTTGGTGCAACCGTGCATCTGGCGCAGGCTCTGTTCTATGTAGTAGACCAAGTGCAGGGGGCAATTCCGACAGCCCCTGATCACACAGGGAGCGCGCACACTCATTTTTCAAAAGCTCTTTTCTCCGGAGTACACTGCCAGTTTGCAGCCAGACCACTTTTGGTACATTGGCAGCCACCAGTGTTAACTTATGGTACAAAATTTCCAGGGACCACATGTCAAATGGACCAGCCACCCTCAAATATTAGTTAAGACAGTAGCGGCTATTAGTTTATGGGCATGTGTTGCACATCTTCTCGATTTCGTTGCTAAATAGCAGTAGACACGTAAGATTCGAGCGGTGTTAACTTATGGTACAAAATTTCCAGGGACTACATGTCAAATGGACCTAATATTAGTTAACAATAGCCGCTACCGGTTTAGGAGTATGTGTGTTGCATAGCTGTTTAACTTCTCGATTTCTTTGCTAAATAGCAGGAGGCACGTAGGATTCGAGCGGATTTAGAGAGGATTGGGTAGCAGCTTGTTGAGGACTTGGAATTTCTCTCCAAGTGTACACAGGATTTCCTAAGTGGGCAACCGTCGGGAACCGGGTGTTTGGGATCCAGTCCTAGGGATAAAATTTCCAGGGGAATTGCTCATCACTCTTCCCCGCCTTCCCCCTCTCTTCCCCTTTTTTCTACCCTGAGCTTAATTGGCGAGGTTGGATGAAGAGGAGAGAGGGGAGGGGGGGAGGTTAAATGTGGGGACCACACTCCAGGAATCGGTTTAAGGTCTCCCAATAAACTGCCATTTCGGCTTCAATTTCCGGAGGTCTACAGCCCCAAGATAGTTGGAAACAGCAGGATTGAAACGAGAGACATGGCGCTGCGGGGGACTCAGCTTATATTAAACGGGGAACTAAACCGGGTATGCTAGATGGGGGGTGGGGGCATGCATCATGCTGGCTAAAAGGATGGGATCAAATTAAAACAATTAGCTATAACCACGTCCTTTTAAGGAAATTCCATACTAGGTACTGAATTGAACAAAATTGGACGCTATGCAATTCGCATACAATTGCACATGCTAGAACATGTTCTTGAAAATGGCTGTTTCGTGCAGAGAATGATTTAGCCTCGGCAGCGCTATGAATGATTTTTTGCATGCCAAAAATACCTCACATAGATAATGCTATTGCCCCGGTTAATACGTGTCCGAATGCTTCATACATAATACTGTACATTGAATATTATGCCCACATTCCCGAGGAAAATTGAAACGCATTCTGGAGCAAGGAAACGACACTTAACTTGAAGCACTGGACGTGACAATTAAACGAGTTCAAACTTGAATTCTCAGTGGGGAAAACACCTCAAAAAAAGGGACGGAGAAGGCGAGGTATCCATTAACCGATGACAATGAGCTTCTTTCAGTCGACAAGCAGGCTTTGCCAACTGTCTCCCTTGAGAAAATTTCCCCATCTCCCTCCTCACACAAGTGATGAGAAATGGAAGACGAGAAAAGGACGAGATAAGGCAAACAGACGAAAGGAAAAGCAGGCAAGCGGAATTGGATATCAAAAGAACAGCAGAACCACCGTACTGGGTACCACTCGAATTTAAATGAACTAATATACACGTTGAGCCAGTACTGGAAATATAACATTGTATTAGAAATAATCGTGTATAATTTTTCATTTTGAGTAGCATATTTTTAAAAAGTGCAGACCATTTTTTATATGGAAGTTAGAAGTGTATAAGTGTGGGTAGAGAGTGCAAAATAGTGAAGACCAGCTGGAGGCGATGCTGGTACTGCAGTGGCACACATGGATCCCTGGCCGCCATCCTCTGCAGCTGCGTAATGTAGCATAAGCCGAAGCGACACATGGATTTGACAGTTGGGGAGCGGACCGTAGGCGAAAATTACATTATCGTCTCATTAGCTTGTTACAGTGGTACTGGTAATTTTCTATTAATGGCCGCGGGTGAAACAAAAGAAGGGAAGTGTGGCAGATAATGAAGACACACAGGGTTTTCAAGGAGAGGGGTGGAATGGAAAGGATTATTTATGAGTGTGGGTGCAGGAAGGCAAAGCGGTTTAAAGCCTGGTTATCGAATTTTGTGCCAGTTATGATGTGGTGACGGACGTACTCACCGCTATATGTTGTACCCGTAGCAAATGTTGCACACGACCATATCTATCAATGTTATTAAAACTACTTTCAACTCTGTCTTACAGTAGAGGGTGTTCCAAGTTCGTGGGGAGTTTTAGTTATATGGAATATTATCGTAGCTGTTATTTTTTGTAGCTCGTTGCGCCCCTAACCTAACCAGCTATATTCGACCACCTGGAAGCAATTGGGCAACTGGATCGGGGCACAACAAGCTACACAAAAATAACTACTTCGGATAATATTAGTGATAACTAAAAACGACCCACGAACTTGGAACACCCTCTATATTTAAAAGTGAACCGAAAACATTATTCATGCCAGGTATCATCTGGTATTTCAAATTCAAATAGATATTTTAAAAATTGCTTACGATAGGTGTAATGTACATTTCCTGCAGTGTCCATCCCTCGCTCGTTTCCAAGTCTGCCTCCCAATTTCTCCCGAATTGGTGCTGCAATTAGACGTGACCTGCCCCAGTTAGCCGCCTTGAAGTGACTGCCGGACCCTAATTGGTCTATTTGGGTTCAACAAGGCAGGTGATTGAGCGGGTGCCTGAGTTCGCTGACCCCATTTTCGGTCCTGAAGGAGAAGGAAAGAAGGCGAAGAAGAAGAAAGAAAAAAAAAAAAACATCCTCCCTTCTGGAGAGAGAGAGAGAACGAGGTCGAATTGGCTGAGAAGCTGGACTCTAGGCCTAGGCCTCTTTTGTACAGGCAGGCTGCAATGAGCCTGGGCCCGGAAATGAAAGCGCCTGCGAACGGGCGAAAACAGACGGATACGAGTCTCTCCGTATTCACTCCTCTTGCCATTGATTTGTAACTGGCTCCCCAAAGGATTCTAGGGGGGAACTTGGCTTCCAAGCCGATTCCTTCGCCTCTCCCCACCCGGCTCCTTCCCTTCCCCACCATCCTCCCCTAGTTCCTCCCGAGTTTCGTCTTTTGTTCACCGGAGCTGCTCCTTGATAGGTTCGCTGCTATATGCCTCTGGTATAATGGCGGAGAGGCAACCAGATAGAGGTGTGTTTGATCAGTTCGTAAAATTTTGCCTGCGTTTTTTTCCATATGAGAGTCGGCCATGTTGGGCCTTTAAAAACGTAGCAGCTTGGTGTTCGGTGGAAAGCGGTAGAAAGGGTGGGCTAATTCTTTTGGATTAGGGCCTGTACTGTGCGAGTGTGCTTATCTACGTCGCTCGAAAATATTCATAATGGGTGGTGGGACGTATAAGGAGTAAAGAATCCAAGATAGGCCACAGCTTGCTGAGACAGCCACCCGCTGGAACACTTTTTCGGGGAATATTGGAAATGTCATTAGCGCCATCCTTTTGGTCCCTCCCCCTCCCCATCCTCCCCAAAAAAGGGAAGGCAAAGGGAATGTCACTTCATAGATTAAGTATTACAGCTTGGAGCTTAGAGTGGAATAACCCGGAGATTTCAGAGCAGGTGATTCGGCAGTAAGCGAAAATACTTCTCCCTCTCCATATATGCCCCCCCCCCCTCCTTCCCCCACCATGCTTTGCATTAGGGAAGGGCATGGAAAGGGGGGATATTTTATTTCCTATGGCACCTTTGTTCGGGATCGTAACTTTCGCGCTGCCTTCTCTTTTTCCCATTTTTATGACTTAGGTTTCCAAAAGACCCCTGAAAAAAAAGTTCGCTGTTCACGCCAGTAAAAAGGTTTCTCGCTGAATATCTGCCCGTATTCTTCCGGGAAGCTTTGATTATAACGCATTAATTTCATATCAGTGCGTAACTGCACAGGGGCCAGCCGACGGGATGAGTCATAAAATATGAATATTCCGGTAGGGAAGCCTTTCGGATTCGTTCGCGTGAATCAAATTGATCTTTGATATACGCATGGAAGCAATATTGTCAGAATTGTCGAGTATGTCAGTAAAAGTCGTAGTTTATTGCAGGTCGTGATTTATATCTATAACTAGGAATCGTCCTAGATTCCTTTTTCTGGTTCCGAGCAGTAAATGCAGCGAGACATGCAAGATAATAGAGATGATTTGTACGCTTGTACCACGAATTTGTTTATTTCAAAGGTCACGTTACGTTACCTGACCGCAGGTCAAGCTGCTAGCAGAATTCATTCGAGCTTGTCCTGCTTGATAGTTGCATGTATCCAATTATTCCGACATTAGTCTATGCAGCGGTCACATTATGCGAAAACCAATTTATGTCGCTGCCATTAATGGGGTGCATGCATATCCAATGCACTACAGGGTGAGCCATTAGCACAAACTGGGTCATGTTGGGGTAGGAAAGGAGCGGAGACATAGAAAAGAGGCGAAAAATATTGGCTTCCACAGCTGGCAGGAAGGTTCATTTGTCTTTCGAAGCAGTCGGGAATGTTTGTCTCTAGAGTGTCCGGGGACAACTACGGTAGACGTGGGTGCGACTTTGCTCAAAGGGGATTTTCCAGACAGGGTCGGGAGCAGGAGACATTTTGCTAATGGGGGCAAAGGTGGAGAGAGTTCTTTGGCCAAGGTGAGATAAATTGAGCGGACATCCTCGAAGAAAGCCCAGAGGCCCGGAATCAGGAGACTCGTCAGGGCCTCAAATCCTTTTCCGAATTGGACCCATTGGTCTTCCGGAGTCATTGCCACTAAAGAATAGGGCCTTCTGTCGCTCTACATCGCCAATGCAAGCGATAATTATAAGCTTACCTGGATGATGCACGTTGATAAAGCGCCGGTACCTTTCGGTCCCAACACCTCGGAACCGTTTGTAATCTCTTCTTGGCGTGTCTCCAGCAGATGGCCTTGGGGGTTAGATAGCCTCCACCATCTACGTCATGCGAGAAACAACTTAGTACCTTCTCCTGGCCCCCAGATAATACTAACTAGACCATAATTTAAATTCTCCCTTCCATGACCTCTGATAATCAGCTAGAATCCTTTAAATAGTTGCAAGCCGGAATGAAAAGTGTCATGGCCCCCGGGTGGTAATCACTCCAGAGCCCTCTGTGGGACGTAACCAAAAGATATGTCACATTTTCAGTAGGAAATCACTCGACAGTATGTATACAGGGTGTCCATGAACTGACCAGTCAGACCTATACCCGTGGCTCAATTGACACCAGAGGATCATGTTATGTAGAGGAGTCATTATGTCTGGGCAGCCTCATTACTGCGATAATTGCCTTTATATGACAAGTACGCGCACAAAGTATCCTGGGAGGTATGGAAACCTTCAGCCCCGAAATCGCATCACGGGTGAAAATAGCAGCTTTTCCATTTGGCTACTAGCATGTCGCATGTGATCTGTGACAATCTGTGACAATCACTCTTAGGCCCAATCGCTAAATCGCAAATTATCAATTATCTCAGTAATGAGGCTGCCCAGACATAATGACTTCTCTACATAACATGATCCTCTGGTGTCAATTTAGCCACGGGTACAGGTCTGACTGGTCAATTCACGGACACCCTGTAGGTATGTTGTGCAGTGTAGAACATTGCGAATATAAAAATCGATGTGTTTCGCTTTAGAAACAGAAAAAGGGGTATGGCTGCGGAAAATTCTTGTGTACAGCCCTCATATGTTGCTTGATTAAATGTGGTTTTCGGGCTCGAGCGGGGGAAGTGCAGAGCGGTTGGTGTGGTGTAACAATGGGGATGATGGCAACCGGAGTAGAGAGGAGGGGGTGAGGGCTCATATTGATGGTACTGAGGGGGAGGATGCTTCATTGTGGGAGATTTCTATCCCATCGCAATTAATAACGACCTGCGGCGATTTATGACCACCTTTTCTCTACACCCAGCCTGGGCCTTTCTGCGGATTATTGTTGCAGGTAATTCAAGGTGTACGCCCCATTTATCAACGACTATTGTTTTTTTGCCCATTAGATGATCATGATCCTGCAAATTGTTAGTCCCCGACCCTAGCCAACATGGGTGAATCAGTCAGCAACAATGAAATTTGACTCGGTCCGGACTTGTCATCGTGGGAGTTGATTGATACCGTTTATTCCAACCCCCTCTAAAAACGCTGAATCACGTTCCAGGATACCATCCCCAGACTCCCAATGGTGCTGCTTCTTCCCTAGGATATTTTCCATCCCCCTCCTGCGTTATGTCCGCCTTTTCCTCCCCATCCTCCCCCCCCCCACCTAATCGATTACCACCCATTATTATTGCATTGTGAAGCTCCCTACAATATGGAGGGCTAAGATATCCACCTCTGGCTGGCCTGTTCTCCAATACGCCACGCGAAGCCCACTTTATCATACTCCTGCCAGCATTCGGGCCTTAGGTTCGCTTCATCTCACTCACAAGAATGGGGTCCATTTTTATTGGACGGAATAAAATGGATTCGATCAGAGCCTGAAACGGGATTTTAACTCACTTAACTTTTTTTTTCCTATTAGGTGGATGAAACGATATTTTTTTTTGTGGGTGGTATGAGGAACGGGATTAATTTGAGATCAGGCGGTGCAGCCTATGATTTGTGTCCAGTCACTTCTTGTTTTGGGGCATGGACATTTTTTTGCAGCGGAATTTTGAGCGTATTTTATCAATTTTAGTGGATTTTTGGGGTTGGGGGTTCTGTCCCTAATGGGATTTCCTATTAAATTACGAACGTATATTGTGTCATATTTCACATTATGGACTACAGTATTACCATGGAGAATGATTTGTGCCAGTCAGCCGCTCATTTGCTATTTTAACTGTATTTAAATTTGTACGCTCAAATATGAACTCAGCTTCTTCTGCACAAAATAACGCCATATAAAATTCTAGCTGATTATATATTTATGATAGCTGACCTTTCAGGCCCGAGTGGTCACTCAGAGAGCCTCGAGTCAGAGAGTCGCCAACTTGTGACATCACGTCGTCTCAGATTGGCTAGAGCAGTGGTTTCCAACCTTTAACCAACTGCGACCCCCTAAACATGTTTCCATAAATGTGCGACCCCCCCCCTCCCCCCTCCCCCTGCCCCCTCCTACAACTGCCCTCTTTCCAGAAAACATACACTCTGTACGGCCGCAAAAATTATTCAATTGACACAGAAATTGCACAAAAAAACGTTGAACCAAGGCTCGCGACCCCCCGAGACCCTGCCCGCGACCCCCCGGTTGGAAACCACTGAGCTAGAGTAATTATGGACTGTTTATGTGTCCAGTGGAGGCCGCCATCTTGCGTTTCTGTGGAAATAGTGGCCAGTTCTGAAGTCATGTCAATTCCGATTGGATGCAGCCACACCAGCCAATCGGAGTCGGCCACTATTTCCATAGAAACGCAAGATGGCGACCTCCATAGAACAGGTAAACAGTCCAACCACGTGTGAAGTCAGAAGTTGGCGACTCTCTTCCTAGAGCCTCAGGTTCGTGGTCCAATTGTTGCTAACAATGGACTAGCCTCGTCTCCGGTTGCATCACTGCCCTACACAACATGAAGCCTCCACCCGACACCTATCCACGCCATCTAATGGCACAACTCACAGCTTTCAGCCCCATCTGGTGGACGATGTGAAAAATTACGCCCACTGTACCCTGACTGTACCGAACCTTTTTTTTCAGTTTGTAGTCTAGCATTTTGAGAGTGTCATCCACTAACCCATACTTCCTGGTGTCATACCATGCGAAAATAATGTTTAGAGAGCCTGGGGTCCTGTAATCCAGGGAGAGGCAAAAATCTGCAGGAGGTCGTGTAGTAATCTGGGTGCAGGGGCAATAAAATCCGGGAGTCGTCCCGGTGCCAGGAGTCTCCGACATGGCTGAGCAGGCCTCGTTTTGCTGGATTGGGACTTTGACGGGAAATGAAGCGGGTCTGAAATAGACTTTTCCCCCCAAGGTGGGCACGACTTTCGGCCTGAGGTAACACAGGCACCAGACACCCCCCCTTTCCCCCCTTCTATTTTTTTTAAACCTCTCCTTCTATTTTTTGGAGGCTGTTTTCTCCTAACGAGATTAGGGACTCAAATCCTCAATCTCTCTCTTTTCTCCTAGGTAAGTCTCCGCCGAGAAATCGAGAACCTTCAAGTGGGGTGTGCAGTTTAAGAAACCTCACTGGTTTCGTGTTCTTTTCGTGCCCTTTGGTTACTGCGACGACTTCAAGGTAGGGAGATGTTGTGGTGTGTGTTTCTATCTTTTGAAATAGTGGTGCTGAAAATGTCAGAATATCATATGCAACAAAAATGGATTTGCATATGAGCTTATGTAGAATAAACAAACCACTGTGTTGTAACCACACAGAAGTTGGTGAAACATGCAGGTTGTCATGGTCAGTGCCTTAATATTGGAAAACCTAGGGTAAACATGTACAGTAAGTTTGGTAAGGGTTGGAGAAATATTATGTTGTTGTGTTAGCACAGTGCGAGCGGATCAAATCATGAGTCTGGAAACAAAAGGAAAACTACTAAGCCCTGCAGTCACCGCCATGCAGGTATGAACAATAGTTCATTTTTTTTGGATTTCCATTATTAGAACAAAGTTTGTGAATACCATGTAAATAATGATGAAGATATTAAGTTTCATCAGCCATATTGTGGTGATGGAATATCATATGTTGAGGCAGCCTTTTAGAAAAGTGATGGCTGTGGTCAGGGTAGGACATCCTCTTTTGCTTACAGGCTCGTCACGTAATCTGCGAGCCATATCATCTGTCAGTACTGTCCTCTGATATGAATAACGAGAAGGCACAAAGGCAGGAGGCTAAAGGTGTGTTCACAAGCTTGCGATGATCGATCGTAGCGACAGCGAGAAGCCAATTCTCGCTTCGTTATTTGGACTTTGATGATATAAGATACCATGCATGTTTAGTTTTATTATAGGTGTGTACTCTGTAGCACTGGCTATGACCTCGTCACGATATGGAATAATGTAAAGCAAGCAAAAATTTAATCACCACCATACAATTTCTTGCGAAAGGAATAGTTACTTAAATAATTAATTTTGGTAGCTCCTCAGCCAAAAATATTTAGTAGATGCTCTTGTTGGTAACAATTAACCAAAAGTATAGAAACCGTTTAGCTTTCGATTAATGATTTTACCTGGTAGTGCAACCAGGCTTTAGTAATGAAACAGGACAAACACTTTTAAAATAAATGATTTATGCTCAATCAAAAACGACATGACAGCCGGTTCAAAGGTTGTCATGGAATGACAAGCTCAAATTACTCATAGTGTGTTGCTGGGTGTGAGTTGCTAGCACCTGGGTAGCACAAATTCGTGCGGGAAATTCCTATAGTATGAAGAACCATGCCAAAAATATTAGGCTATGTTATTAGCACATTTTACAGACGGGCATATACGTGGTGCAAAGAAACATTAAAATATTAATATTAACATGTTATTGAACAAGGCATGGCTTTTTAAATATTGCATTCATGACTTATGAGCACTGCATTACTGTCAAATGGCTATTAGTAAATAGCAATTTTGCAGGAAATATTTTTTTAAAATTATGATTCTAAAGCAGTGTCCCATTTTTTTTGTTTATCAGTGTCCTGGTTTACAAACACCGCTGGGTCGTTAAAAGCCTCACATATTTCCAATGACTGTACGCGGCTGTAGATATTTCTCGGGGGGAAAAAACAAGGTGCACACTATGGCTAAAAACGAGCATGCAGATATTATCAGATATGTTTGCTTTGAACGACTGCGAACTTGTAATTTTTCCCGTGGCGTCCCATAAAAACAACACCGCCAGGCACGTTTTGCAATGTAATTCAAAACAGTGAGCTTGCAATAACAATGCCTCCCGCAGCATTTTATTAGGCGGAGCGTGACATTATTGACAGCCACTTTGTTCATCATGACACTGCTGACCTCAACATCTATTCCTCCGCATGAAATTTGCGCCCCGATTTGTTTTTTCCCGTGAAAAGCTAACAAAGGTACAACCAAAACACGCACAAACACCACCCCGCATGCACATAGTTGCAAAAAAAAAATTCGATAAATATTATGACAGGGTTAGCCATAAAACCAGTCGTTGCTTTAAAAACGTTGGGGGGGCGGACCCGAGAGCCCAAATTACATAGACTGCAATAATACTGAATTATTGCGGATCCTGTTTCATAAAGCCGGTCGCTGAAATTATCAAAACTTGTCGCTTGGATGCCCCGTACATCCAATTATGTCAACTTGTAAATCAATCATGGTAAATATTCAGGATGAGCGCATAAATAACGGTAACGCCATTCGATGCAATGTCACTACAATTTCGTCCATTCCCGGGCAATAAAACCCTGGTCTATATTAATAAAGGATCACCTAATTATTTGGCGATGTGTCGCAAAATGGCGGCGGATGAAACAAACCCAAAATCATTCAGTATTTACGTGTTTGCCACGTTTGAACGGCTCATCAATGCTGGTCGGGTTGTAGTTGTGGTTGTAATGCAGTTGCCCAAAGATCAGTTATCCTAGTTTCAACTAGCCCTGCATGCTCTGTACTATTTATTGCTTGTTTTTAAATTTTTAGTGGGGTGGAGGCATGATTTTCTGTGGATTTATTCATGTTCCACTTGATATTATTGGATTTGCTTCGGCTCAAATTTGATTTGATTTGCTAGCCAAATATGACTGCAGTAAGTTACTGTATACCACACCAAATGACTGAATATCTGATGGGTGTATATTGCAGATTCATTGCTATCCATTGCTCGAGCTATTTCATGAATTGGGGTACTTACAAACATCTACTTGTTCAGTGCCAGATATTAGTAACTTGGAAGAGGGCAATATGCGTATGCATGTCAAAAGCAATACTCGCGAGCATGGTACAAAACAAAGACCACATAAAAACGACCACATTTCGATGTGGGTTCTGCAAAAAGGACCTTGATTCAAAATTGGGCCTAGATGAAAGAGGCTGTCTGACAAACACATCGACAGTATATCAACTTTTTTTTTGGGACAGATACGGACCATATGTGCTTGAAGAAGCATGAAATTACATGAACACAATGTTTAGACGCTATCTATGATAGTAAATTATGGAGACCTACCGAAGCAGTAGTGGTGAAGTGGATATGGTGTCCGACTGCTAATCGGGAGGTCCTGGGTTCGAGTCCCGGAGGCCGGCGGTCCTGACCTGTGGTTTTCCAAGGTCACTCCAGGAAAAATTTCCGGGATCGTACCGTAAAATAGGCCACAGCCGCTTCCTTCCTTTCCCTGCCCTGGAGGAGGTGCGGGTCAGTGGGGGTTTCTGGCTCGCATCATCTTGGCGAACGGGCCCCCTGAAGGGACTGCACACGACCCCCAACTTGATGACATTGCACATGCACCAGTGTCCTCCCCTCCCATCCCTACCCTATCCCTGCACATAGTGGTATTCCACTCCCCTAAGAGAGCCCATGGCTCTAGCACGGGGTATATCTATTTTTAAAAAGGAGACCGTTGCATGAACTTATTTCACATAGTTTTAACTATTCTTGTCATCAGAACTGATCAGTTCCAAAATGTTCAAAAAAACCAAGAGCACATACACAGAAAGTCAACTTGGACATTTTCCGGAGTATTTTTTTTTTTGTTGATTAATATTCCAGCCAGCAGCACATAGATTTATAATAGAACTGGAATCTTACCCTAGAGATAAATAACGCACGCAATTTGGGCTAAAAATGACCCGGGTTAATCCTGCCCGTGTGGCGTTGGCAGAAGAAGAGGTAGTGGAGGTTCTAAGGTCTGGGAAGGATGGGGAAAAGGGGGGGGGGGGTGAGGGGTGGAAGAGAGAAAAATCCCCAAATAGGCTTCTGGGACTCCCAGGAAATGAAATTTCTGGCGGGGTGAAAGAAATTTAATTATACGGGATCTCATGGGATCTTCTTGGGAGATTAGCTGCAGTTTTCTATAACGCAAGAAATTTTTCCATTTTTTCCCCCCACCCCCTTGAATATAATAGGTTAAGTTTAAATAGTTGGTGGCTGCGACAGCCCAAAGAATATTATGAAAGCTTCAGATCCTCAAAAGTGAAAAAAAAACTGGAGCGATTTGAATAAATCTGATAGGAAATATTGTGCAATGATGTATACTGACTCCTTGATGAACAGACTAGAAAATGTAATAAAGTGTAATAAGCTTTATAACTCAGCGCATCTTAGTGACGTACAAAATGATGAATTTTTAACATGTTTTTGAAAGGTGTGATGGATTTGCATTTGAGTCTGAACATTACTTATTTATTAAACACTTAACTCGGGGCAGGTTTTGCACTATGGTGTAGGCAGGAGACATTTTGGAAAAGGGGGGAACGGGTGCTTATTCTTGAGGGTTTTGAACAAACTTGAAACGTGAATGACGGGCTCAGACCCGGATTCCCTCTGAAGAAGTGCTTTTTGTGCCAACCCGGAAACTTCTGTCCTGTCAGGGTTTGGAGATGGGACTTGTTTTTCCACTTTTTAAAAGCTTTGTTTTATTTTCTCTCTCTCTCTCTCTCTCTCTCTCTCTCTCTCTCTCTCTCTCTGTTTTTCCCGGTTGAGGAAGAAGTGGAGAAACGATTGTAGATTTTTAGACTGTATTTTGATACCAAATGTTACGCAGTTCGTATTGTATGTGCGCATCAGGTTCAGCTCAGTGTTTTGTTTCGCTGGGGAGTTAACAGCACAGTTTTGTTATCCTCCTGAGACCCCTGGTACAGTATACTGTACCTTTGTTTTTTCCAGCACCTTCTGACTAACTCAAACGCGTAAAAAAAACAAAGGTGATTGAAAGGTGTACTAGGGGTCTCAGGAGGTTATACAGGGTGTATCGGAACTCTACCATAAGCCATGTACCAATGGCATAAGGGGCACCAGAGCATCATTATATGTAGAGGGGTCATCATGTCTAGGCAGCCACATCACGTAGATAATTGATCATTTGCGAAGTAGCTATTGCGCTTAAGCATGATTGTAGAATAGCAGTGCATCTGGGGGGAACTGCATTCTAAGAGCCCTTAGTGACTACCCCAATAGCAGTGTGGCAGTAGCCCCCCAGAAAATAGCTGCGACCTTCACCTGTGATGCGATTGGCGGCTGAAGGTTTGCATACCTGCCAGGATATTTTATACCTATTGGTTGAGGTCAATTATCTCGGTCATGCGGCGGCCCAGGCCTATGATTCCGATACTGTAAATGATCATCTGCTGACCATTACGCCATTGGCATAATTATGGCTTATGGTAGAGTTCCGATACACCCTGTATATAGACTGGAACTTTTCGTTTCGTTTTTTACTGCGCTTTTTGGGATAGGATAGGAAAGGAAGGAGGCGGCTGTGGCCTATTAGTTTAGGAAACAACTCCGGAATTCTCCTGGAGGAACCGTGGGAAACCACAGAAAACCACGGTTAGAGTTGCCGGCACCGGGATTCTAACCCAGGACCTCCCGATTAGCAGTCGGATACCATATCCCCTCCGCCACCACTGCTTCGGTCAGTTTTGTTATTTTATCTGCTGTTTTTCTGAAAGCGTACAGAGCTATTCTGCAAAAGTACCTCTTGGAGTACCTTTGCAAATAATTTTACCAAAAAATAGAAGATGATAGCAAATATATTCAGCTATCATAGCACACAAACCCAATGTTTATCAAAACATTTTTGGAACCATGCACTTTGAGAGCGCATGGTTTCACTTACTACCCACAGAAAATGTTTAGCAGGACTGTCCAAGAAACGAAGGAATAAGCTAAACATATAGGCTTACGAAATATCGTACCTGGCTCAAATTTTTTTAAAATCAACATGCTCCTTTCAATTTTGTAGGGCATAATTTTTTTAAAGAAACATTTGTAATGGTGTAACTGTGTGTTATACCGTACCGACCAATATTCTGTGCTCTTTGTTTCGGTATGTAGGAAGAATATTTTAGCAGACGTTAGGCGTATATGCTCAGGGGAAGGAATAATTTCCTTCTGCAGGGGGCCTAGTCTAACTTTAGTCATCAGGGAAAGTCTAAATATGAATCCTCGACATAAATTTTTGCTCCTTCCCGTCTGGTCCTAATTAAATTTTCAATCTTCTTGTAGAACCTGAATTACCTGTGAGTCAAACTAGTCTCATTCCGGGAAATAAATAAATGGCTTGTAATCTAGCAAGAAACTCACTTTTTTTCTGCACATCTGTCGTTGTTAAAGTCATGCACGTGGAACTTGAAATAAGCTCTCGTTTTTTTATTGCCGCAATAACTAGTCCTATCTGCGTATCAGATCTTCGAAGAGGGAATGAAAGGAGGGGGTGGAGGGGGTTTGGTGCGTGGGTTGTCATAAATGCGGTTTTTTAACTTATTCATAACGCCACGTGGTGACAGGTATCGGTCGATAAGGAAAGATTGTCCCCATGAGAGTCAGGACTGGGAAGTGAGGTTCGTGACAGATCCTACTCAAAATGGTGCCCAACATCTACACGATGATGGGGGAACTGTTATAATTGGACAGCCCTTTTCAATTTTTAATTAGGATTCAATCACAGATAGTCATGAGAAATGGCCAGAAATTTTTTTAAGCTGTCATTGTTACATGAAGTATTTGAGAAAAATTGTTTATCCTGAACGATAGTCCACCCACCTTACACTCTTAACCATTTATCTTCTCTAGAGAGGGTAAGAAAGTGGCCATTTTTTACAGAGGGTAAAAAGGGCCTCTTTTTTTACCCTCTATTTTCTAAGGTAATACATGCAAAATTTACCTTAGAATCAATTTACCCAAGAATATTTACCCTACAATGTAAGGTAAAAATGGCCACTTTCTTACCCTCTCTAGAGAAGGTAAATGGTTAAGAGTGTACCTCGATGTGGTGTGGGTAGCCTACCTTTCAGGATAAACCTGATCCAGCTCTACAGTACCTTCATCCTGTTAGCTGTACTATCGGGTTCAAATACTTTTGACCACTTTATCCTGTTCTTGAAGCAACCCTTCGCACAGACCCCACGTTAAGGAGGTGTGTGTGAAGGGTTGCTTCAAGACCAGGATAAAGTGGCCAAAAGTATTTGAACCCGATAGTACCTGGTACTGTACATCGGGCATACGTTGCATTGTCAAAAAAAAAAGGAGAGAGGAAGCGTTTGTTTCCCAGCCGCAGAGAGTTCTGAGAAATTAAACGCCAGATTTGCATGTCGAGATTGGCATCGGCTAGAGGATAAAAATAAATTACACGGTTCGAGTGGAGGGCTAAGAATGAAATATGTCGGCTTCGTGTTTGACACGAGCTGGAATGGACATGAAAGGGACTCGCAGGCGCCCGGCCAAAGAGTGCACGAGAAATTATTGGCGGTACTCCACCCCCTCCATATTTAATACCCCCTACCTTCCCCCTCCTTGGAATCTACCCTATAAAAAACCCAGAAAAACGTACATACCTAAACTGATCAGTAATTTTTTTTTTCTTCCTAGAATGCATATAAAAACGTGTGATGGACTGGACATGTGTCTGATAGACGGTGTGTGTGATAGAGAAGCTATTAATTTCTCGCGTGAGCTGTGGCCGTTAGTAGGCAAAAAGGAGACTGTTTCTGAGGTGGGGAATAGGTTAGAGGGCTTGCAATATTCACGTGATGATGAAGGTAAAGGGGATTTATTCCGACGTGTTCCGTCAGGTGAAAAGGTAGTCACGGACACTGCTCGAATATCCTTTTGCTTTTTTTTTTGGCGAATTTGACTCGTATTACTGCAATACGATTTTTGCACACCTCAAAGCCACGTTAATTAAGCGGGTTGATGCTTTTCACTCTAGGGGTTGGGTTGTATGTAAAGGTTTGACGGGGGGTCGTAGGCGGTGAAAAAGTAATTTCTTGTTCCTAGGAAGCGACTATTTTCGCTTCACGTTCTGCGAAAAACACCTTTATGATGCGGAATATTGATCTGGAAAACGAGGAAGGGAAAGGATATCTTGTCTTTTGGAGAGGAAGCGCGTGGTAATGCAATTTTCTGTTTATGCACCACGTTCGGCAAGGTTGTCTTTTCCGGCCACCACTGAATTTCATTTGCTTTTTTTGGAAAAAAAAGAGCGAAATGTAGTCAAGAGTAGGGCGTTACAATATTTCAACACGACCGATGTTGCCTTAATATTGCACCATTGATATTATATTTAAAACTACCAATCAAATCGAACTTTCAGTGTCTCCTATTCATTTAACCCCTAGTTAGTGAGGTGGGGGGCAACTGACCCCCAATGCCTCATTTTTGTATGGTACCTTTTCCAATCTGTGTAATAGTGTGTAATGTTTAGCTCCTAGTTGGGAATAACATCGTCTTCATCAGAAAAACTTCAACCTCCTGACGGGGCGTACAGCCCTCTAGCCATTGGGTTTTAAAATTTAATTATTATTTTTTTAAATAATAATAATAAAAATTTTGAAACAAAATTCTGGGCTTCAGGAGGATAAGTCGAAGTTCTCTGTAAGTCAAAGAAAATGATGATCTTGGTTGGTCACAATGTAAAAGAATAGGAAATAAACTTCTCTAACTCGAATTTCTATAACTCGAAGTTTTTTTCCGGTCCTATGGAGATTCGACTTATAAAAGTTTTACTATATTTTGACTATTACAGCAGGGAAATACGTATCATGGTTGATTATTTATTTATTGTTTATTTATTGACCCCGTCAGAGGGCCTGGTGAATATGTAGGCAGAAATATTACATTGTCAAAATTGGTTGGCAATATCGATATTCGGTATTTCATGTTGCAATTTGTGATATGAAATTATGGAGATATCGATATTTATACTATCGATTTTCGATATGGAATCGGGATATCGCACAGCCCCAGCCCCGCTCTGTCGACATGTCAATGGATAGTTGCAATTCTCATAGTACTTGATATTTTTTTGTAGTGTGTGACGTAATTGAGCAAATGTTCAATGGCGGCGAGGTGTCGCTTTGGGCCGAGCTGGAGTTCGACCAGCCACTAAAATGGGGAGCCTTTCGGTTCCCTCTCTGACTCCTCCGGATTAAAGGAAAATAATTCAACCTTCTTCCCGGGGACACGAAATTGCACTTGAGCTTTTTCCACAAAAATCCAACCCCCCNCCACCTTGTTTTCGCTTCCTCCCCAACCCCTTTTCCCCGCTTTCCCCCTTTTCTTGTAAACTGAGTGGGGGATTTGGGGGCGTCTTTTTCGCCTCCCTTTCACCCTTTTTTCCCCAGGAAATCCGGAGCTTTGGCTTATGCAACCCTTTCTCTGGGTCTCCCACTTCCACAAGACGTCAGGGACTTAAAAACGATACAACTCCATCTTTTTTTTTTTTTTAAAAAAAAAAAACTTGCACAAGTCCGTCATTGGACCAAGCCAATGTTGTCTCTCAATCCTTCTTCAGATGTTGGGACCTCCCTGAACGGTAATCTTCTTGAGGGCTTACAGCACATCTCAAACACCTTACTGTGATTTTCTGGGAGGCAAACTGGGTGGGGATGAGGGCTGGTGGTAAAAGGAGGAGTGGTTTCGGATTGGATCGATCTGGAACGGAAACCTTGGAGCAAAAAAAAAGAAGAAGAAGACAGAAAACCAGATGGAACATGAAGATTGATGGATTATCTGGCGGTTTATTCTGATTAAGTCAACAGTGATCGGGAAACGCGATAGGGCGAAAGTGTTGAAAGTTTCGTGACAAAAATGACTAGGGTTTCTGATATAGTGTCGGCCAGAACAAAGGTAGCAGAGTCATTAAAAATGTGTGGAGTATTTATGGTAACGAGGGCTAGTTCAGTTTTAACTAGACATAATTTATTCCTAGATGACGGGTGTTCGAAACCTATGCAGGAGTATTGCACTCAGCTTACAGTACATCTGGACAGTAGTCGGCTCAAGGAGTAAGTTGCCAGACCCCTATTTTGAAATTAGCCTCCAACAGAGGTGCTGCCTAGGGGAGTGAGATTTATTGTATCTTTGGGAAGCAGCACCTCTGTTCTTCCCAAAGATACAATAAATCTCACTCCCCTAGGCAGCACCTCTGTTGGAGGCTAATTTCAAAATAGGGGTCTGGCAACTTACTCCTTGAGCCGACTGTACAGTGCTGGCCATATATGGAGGCAACGACTAGCGACATTTTCCCGAAGCGGCAGAAGAAGGAATCGGCTACAAGCCGGGCGAGCAAGATTCCTTCTTCTGCCGTTTCGGAAAAATGTCTCTAGTCGTTGCCTCCATATATGGCCAGCACTGTACTTCCACGATAAGCTTATATGGGACGTAACGACTAGGTCCCATGGTAAATTCGCACAAACTGGAAGATATGATTTTGTTAGTAGATCTCTAGAAGAAGGATAAAAGCTTCTCGGCAAAGTATGTCAGAAGTCGGCAATGTCATACCACTTTGTTCGAACCATTGTCGTCCAATATATTGCATCCGATTCCACCAGAAGACATCATGCCCTAGTTACGTTTTAGTACAAACCGTAACTTTTCGCGATTCCTCAAGCGCGGTAATCATACGTTTCTGGAAAACTTATTGTTGAATCTGAAACACCTGGTCGCATCATTGTCTACAACTACCCTCGGAACCATAACAGCTGCAACAGATTATCAGGGCTGAGGAAAATGGTCGTTACAACCCTCTGTCATCTCTTAGTGAAATGCAAACCACTTTGCAGTTTTTCACAGAGGACAAGGCATTGCTTACTCATAGCATTATAAACTCATGGTTTAGCTGACTTCAACAGGAGCAATATCGGAGCAAATGGTTTACCTAAAAATGCGCGTTTGAAAAAACAACAGCAGAGATCAACATACACAGCATCACCAAAAGGAAATGGCCCGTTGCAAAAGCAGTTAACCGCTAGAAACGAACCGATCTGCATGCAGTGTAGGATGGGGGGAAAAAAATAGCATCATTTGGAATTCATTTGAATTGACTGCAATAGCCTGACCATTGGCTGCCTAACGACTACGAAAGAGTAAAATGCGTGAAAATAGCCCAGAGACCCCCGCGTTAATTAAAAAAAATACACATTGCAATCGATTCCTCGTTAGTCCCGCCTTGCAACACTGGTTTGAACCATATACAGGGTGTTCCTCTGCCCAAGTTGCCCATGATGCCATCTGGCCCTAGGGAGAGTTGATGGATTAGTCAGTCCCCCTGACGATATAAACAGTCTCCCGCATGCAAAAAAGGTGTCGACTCAAACCTAGTGCCTAGCATGGACTGTAGTTCGAATGCGGACTGGGAGTGACTAATCCATCAACTACTCTCCCCAGCACCAGCTGGTGGTATCATTAACTTGGACAAAGGAACACTTTGCAATTATTTATTTATTTACATCAGTTTGTTGGATTTTTTATTATTACAAAATCAATGTAATTGTACTGTAGATTACAAGTAAACATTGTTATGGGCTGCACTCTGTAACCCTTAGTTCAGTCCTTCCCAATTTCTTTCGTTGGCGACCCCAAAAAAATCGTCTCGTAAAATTTGCACATTTCGATCTGCCAACATGAAAAGACAGGTAAACATGACCTTTACCTTATGGTCATGATTTTCAAGAAAGATAGCATCATTTTGTGAAAATAAGTTACCCTCCCTCGCGACCCCAAATATTATTTTCGCGACCCCAAATGGGGTCGCGACCCAAAGTTTGGGAAGCACTGCCTTAGTTAGTGCAGTGGTGGGGGGGGGGGGGACTCATTTTTATATTAAAAAGGCTCGTAAAACATCCCAATTTCCTTGGAAATTTTTATAATTGTCAATAAATTCTGCTACCATAGCATTTTATATTTTAATCCCGTACGATCATATGAACATGTATAATCAGGTTATGTTATGCAGGGTCACCTACATGAGTGCCTCCCCCACCTAGACAGGGTATTGTCTCTCCGCCGTATTGGAGCTAAGTCAGATAGAAGCTACATGCAGTGAAAAAAAACAATTGAAAAAAACAAAAACTAATCGCTTGCCAATTCCCTATCCTGCAGCATGGGGCGGCCATATTGGAGCTAGATTGCATAAGGACTACGTGAAGACAATACCCTGGTTAGGGTGGGGGAGGCAACCATGTAGGGGACCCTGATGTTATGAGGAGAAGAAAAAGCAGATTTGGTTCAGATCCATTGTGACTAGTGCTTCAATTGAAACGCAGTCTATACGTAGAGAATATAGGGTGGGGATCCCAGGATCTCCAAAATTTGGAATACAAATTGTGACTAATTTTACTGATTTTTCAGAAAGAAAAAAAAAGATTGGCTCTTCTCTCCCCCTTCCCTCCCCCCCCC
>KZ538498.1:0-38802 GCA_000934665.2 Catajapyx aquilonaris | reverse complement strand
AGGGGGGAGGGGGAGGGGGAGGGGGGAGGGAGTTGATGCCTTGCCCTTTGTTGCATCTCTTCTCATCCTACTAGGGCTGGATGTATATAGGGAAAATGAGATGGAACGGAGAGGGGATATTCACCGATACAAATGGAATCGTTTGCATAAAGGGAACTTGGGGGGTTACTAATGAAACATGCATCAGCATTTTCACCTTCAGGTTCTGGCCGAACCTAATTTTGAAATGCAGGATTTTTTTTTTAACAAAGTATTTCCCATGTCAGGTGCTTGTGTGCATCGCAAATGAGCCGCCCTAAATAAACGGTTCGATGAATTCGTTGTAAGTGAAAACGGTCAAAACCGAATGGAATATGACTAGACTTTTTTCTTCAAATAAAAGCTCATTTGAGGCACAAAATGAGGTTACAATGATGTGTTTTTCAAAAATGAGGTTTTAATTTTTTGAATAACTGATGAGTTCAGACTTGTTCGAAATCGAACCGTTGTTTTTGATTAAAATAAGCCGCTTTTGGAAAATCACTGCTATGTAGATTCCAGTTGTCAATCGTGGCCTATATAGGAGCCATTTTTTCCTTTACTCAATATGCCGGGTGTTTCAAGTTCGTGGGGCCTTTAATAATAGTTATTGTTATAGGAAATTCTGCTCAAAGCTGTTATTTTTTGTAGCTTGTTGTGCCCCGATCCAGGTGCCATATTCTATAGCCCAAGGGGTTAACCACTTCGGTACTCCGGTGTACACCTGCAGTGGTACTCCCAGGTACTCCTTAGGTACCTTACTCTTTGGTACTCCTTGGTACTCCTTGACTTTGATACTTCAGTGTACACTTTACAGTCGAGTGGTTAACCCCTTGTTTATAGCCACTGCTACATTCGACCACCTGATAGTACTGAGGAACCTGGATCTGGGCCCAACAAGCTACACAAAAATAACTATACTTCGGGCGAAATTAGCGACGACTAAAAACGACCCACGAACTTGGAACACCCTCTATAAATTCATGAGCTCATCCGAGTATTGTTGAGTCTACAGTAGAATCATCTAGGAACACTATTGGCAGCTGAATATCGGTCGAAATACTGCAATCATGAAGTCGCATCACAGCCACCCCATACCTTCAGGACTATAGGGCTATGAACAAACGTGGCATAAGTTCAAACCAGAATTGTTTAAATAAAACCCTGACTAACCCTTGAAATCCCAAAAATTTGCTCCAAGTTGAAAACTAAGCATCGAAGAAAAGAAACTTGTGGTAACCCCCCCCCCCCCCCAAGCAGGCGCCAGAAAAAAAAACCCTTGAAAAACAATATCCAGCACACCTCTCGTAGAAAATTGCGCTTCTGCTCAGGGCATCTGCACAACTTCCTGGCTCGAGTTGCAATTTGGCGGTGGTGACATTAACCTGGATAAGTCCTGGGGAATGAAGGTTGGGCGCGCGCGCGAAGCGGAAAAGGCGCCAAGGGATCGATGGCGCTATGGTGCTGAGGTGGGGAGAGGAGGGGAGATAGGGACAGGAGGGGGGTAGACAGGGGGGGGTTTTGTAGCTTCTGCATTATTCCTCCTGCTCCTTGTGTCTGACCAGATGGTGATACCTTGCATGTCTGACCAAATGGCGATATCTGATCACCTGGACACCATTTGTAATTCAAAGTTTGGCACCGTGGATATGACCCCTGAAGGCAAAACCCAAACTTTCTTAACATGATGCCGGCGTGGGAATATCCGGGTTTTCATCGCTAGGGCTCCCCCCTTGGAATGGAGTCTGCCCTGAGGGAAATTGTCATCGCCGACGGGATGACTGCTCGGAATTGTGTGATACTGCACAATGTAAGCGGCTCCGGCATGCTCAAATGCCTCGTAACGCGCCCTGGCGATGCTTCTCCACCCAACCACCCACCACCTTCTTTTTTTTCTACTGGTCGTCTTCGTCTGGTCCCAGCCGCCAACAAAACCAAGAGGATTTCAAAGACCTGCGGCGCGAAAAGTCTCTCAATCACTCCCTCGCTGCATTTGGCACCGATGGGAAACTTTGCAGTTTTTTTTAAGGATAGAAGGGGTAGGGAGGGGGATTTCGTCTTTTTTTTAACTTTCCAGGTTTTTAGGGGTTGGACTTTTTTCGGGAGATGTGCCAAGAGTGACAGTGTTGGGTTAGGACATCACCTTAAGTCTGGTGTTCATCCAATGTGTGTTTCAACTTAAAAGTTGTGCCAGTGCACCTCCACATACAGTCGAACCTCCACATACAGCCTCCATCTCCACACAGTCTTGCACTCCATAAGCTATGGGGACGTTGAAAACTGAACTTTTAGAAGCTAGTGTTGACTAACCTAACCTATAACCTAACCTACCCTACCCTAACTAAACTAGGCTGAGATAAATTGACTTTTGTGAAACCCTGCAAATCGAAATTGTGGGGACATGTCCCCACTATAACGGTAACGTTCTGGTGTGTGAAGATGTGGGGACCCAAAGTGTCACCACAAGAGAAATTGTGAGTTTCACAGTTACAGTAAAAACACATATTTCCGGTCCCACAGCTTATTGAAGACAAGAACACATACTGCACCTCCACATACAACCGTGTTTTCTGAACATGCGCAGCGGAGTGATTCGGGGACTTGATAGGAGGGAAGAACCGGGTGGAGGCGGGATGAACGTGACGTCAGACCATTCTCTCGTTTAAAGGACTGTTATAATATGAGGGGTAGGAGATAAAAAAAACTGCTAAGTCCACTTCGAAAAACTGGTCGTAAATTGAGCAAAAACTGCTCATTAAATTGCTTTCACTGGTACAACCTTGAAACCTTTTACGTCTATGTTGCCACAGCTCACAACAGTTCAAAAAGAATTGTCCCGTCGCGTCGAGCGGGCAGCCACGCGTCAGGATGAAAGGAACCAGTTAGGGACCATTCTTTTTGAACTGTTGATACACACGGAAATGTGCAATTAATAGTAAATGATATTAAAATAGAAAATTGCTGCACGTATTTGTGTCACATCCTCCAATAATGGACTTATTCGGTTTTTTAAAATCTCAGACCCCTCATTTCGACAAAAATAGATTCAGAAATTAACGTTGGAACGTCCAAACTTGCGTACGTATGACAGCAACAGAATGATTCACTGGAAAGAGCTCCTTAGCAGGTTTAATTTGGTCAATCCAGACACGAAATTGCCATACTTACTCCAGACAATTGAAAGTATATCACCGTACCGAACAATGAAACTGTCATCATTGTCCCCACCAAAAAATGATACATCGCGTGCCTTTCGACCTCCAGAATCACACCCTGTGTCACTCCAGGTTGACAGGTCCCTCTCACAACACAATCCAAGCTCTAGAAGGTGGTGCTTATGTGCATGTACGACGCCTCCTTATCTTTTCTTAATACTTCCCCTTATTGTACTATATGGACGCAAAATCCTAGAGAGGTCTGAGGATTTGGACAAGAAATTAAGGTAGTTAACTGTACGCCCCTGCATGCAGCTTTACGACCCCACGCCATATAAACCACGATGAGTTCCGGGCGCCTCGGAATGAGCCCGGAACATGGTAAGCCCCGCCTTTAACAACCCTGCACTCTTTGGCAAACTCCTACCCCCTACTCCTACTCTCCATCTCCCCTACCCCTGCCGACTCCTCAAAGTAAGGATGGAACGATAAAGAAGCAGGGTGTTGTAAATAGGGCTTCGATTGTGCTCTTTCCTGGTGCATGTATGGAGGCGCCTTTTGCACGCCAGCCATTCAAGTTGCTCAGGAGGAAGGAGTAGGGGAAAGCGGGGAAAAGGGGAGGGGGGTAGAGTTTTTTTTTTCGACTCAGAGTGGAAGCCTTAGTCGGAGTTTTGGTCACGGAAATGGCGCTTTTTTAGGACCCCTCCTGGATTGTGGATAACTTTAGTGCTGCTCGGAATTATTGCAGTAACCCTGCGAGTTGCGAAAAGCTGGTGACAGGTTTATTGAGGTGAAAAATGTCGAGGAGTTGAGGAATTCTACAAAACTCGATTTGGTAACTGTCACTGAATTAAATGTATTGTGACGTCGTTCGGATGAAAAGGCTTCTTTTTTATCGCGACTTATATCATCAGTAGGTATACCCTCCATGCCCATAGAAAGGCTACGACAAACATTGTCCATTGTCAACCTTGGATTTGTGTTCCTTGCAGCATCTGATATTTTTGGCCTGTTAACCTCCTCAGGAGGAAGCCAGATCTCTTGTCACTTGCACCAAGCAAGCTAGGCAGGTTTTCTTGTCCCGTCACGTGCGGCATGGCCCAGACGGGAAAATCAATAGGAAGACGAAAGGAAATAATGGTGAATTATTCTGTTTTTGATCATTGAGATTGCGACCAAGAAGGAACGGAAAAAAATGGGGTTGAAACTACAGTTGAGGCTGAGAAATGCGAGTCTGGAGCAAAACTTTCTCATTTCAAAAATTGAAAGTGCCAGATTTCCAAGTTTTCCCCCTTGTCAGACTTGGAAAACTTGTGATAATTATGAGGACTAGAAGGAGTTGCCGAAATTTTCAGATACTAATTGACGCCAATCACACCTCGAGGGCTAGGTTTTTAAAAAATTATCAAACCGGCCATCAGCCAAACTTTCAGGAATGCATCGGCAAGAACGGGATGTTTCCTGGAATCACAGCCAGGCCTTCATGTCTGTATATCCTCCACGGAAAACCCCCTCTTTACTGCTCCCCACCTGCTGAATGAAACATTGGGCGTGTCAAAGAGAAGGAATTGAGCACGAACAGAGAGTCCCTGTTTGATCAGCTGGTTCTAGTCATCGCTAGCCTTCCTTTGATGTCCTGCACATCTACCTCTCCCCGCCTCCTCCCCTCCAGCCAGCAAAAAGGAAGAGGGCGGGGGAGGATTTATATATATAAAAAATACACTATATCTCATCCATATTCTCCCTTAAGTAAGACGCCCTTATTTCCTGGGGGTCCTCAACAATGGCTTTTTCACATGTTTCTTTTTTGGCGCCTTTTTCTTGCAGACTATAAACCTAATAAGTTGGCGCAGCGTCTTCCTTTCCGAGACGCCCATCCACTTGTCACCCCCATCGCCCTCCCCACCGTTCCTTAGGCCTTGCATGATGGATTCGCCAGAGAAAGTCGACAGCTTGACAAAATTTTCATGAAGCTCCCCCTACCCCCCGCCCCACAAGTCTCCAGGGGACTGGAAAAAGATGGACGACAGACGAAGTGTAAGACCCCGAGTTTTTCTGCTCCTCCTCTATTCACTCGGGACTTGTCACATTTTAGCTCACGATTTTTAATGGATCAACACGAGGCAGTTGGGATTCATATTTAATTTTCTGGAATAACTATTTCCCACGTGGCCACCCCCTGATGGGTAGCCACCATCTTGCTCCTCCTAATGCGTGCCAAGATCTTGCTCATGATCTTGCTCATCCTGATGGGTGCCACCATCTGCTCATGATCTTGCTCATCCTGATGGGTGCCACCATCTTGCTCATGATCTTGCTCATCCTGATGGGTGCCACCAATTTGCCGCTCCTGATGGGTGCCACCATTGTTCCGGCCTACTATCAGGCTGTAAGAGTCAATACCCTTTTCTGATCAAACGAGTTGATTCCAATTCGTGTAATGACTGAGGTTAATTTGATGTAAACAGGGCTCATGAAAAATACAAACGGTTTGTGGAGGGGCGAGGGGAGGAAAAAGAGCGTCGTCTTGTTGTTCGGGACGATTAGGAGCCTCCCGGGGAAAAAGACGGTTTAATTCCATTAGAGCCGATTAATTATAAAGCGCAGTTGCTTACGGATTGCGGAGCATTGTACACCGGAGAATTCAGGTGAATTGCTTGCCGACTACTTGTGTTAGGCCCGGAAAATTGAATTAAACCCATAAAAAGATCCGGGTTGTGTTTTTTTGGCCGAACCTGGTCCACCATTTTGATCTGCCGAAAGCAAAGAAAATAAATCTTAATGCGACCGAAGCACGTGTCGCCTGAATATTTAAAAAAATGGCTGAAAATGGACATTTGGAGTGTTGTTTTAAATGTACAAATGCTTGCGGGTGGTGCATGCCTGCATTAGATTTGGCTGAAAGTTTTCACTGAATGGTTCCAGGGGGTGGTTGGAGAGAGGATTCAAGGCTGCGAGTGTTTTTTTGTTCTCCGGCGAGTTCCATTGGGAGCCGTAGCCCCGCACACCCTCCTGGGAAATAACACATGGCAGTGCGCCAGTGGGCCGGCATTTTTCTGCCAAACATACCCCAGTTAATGTATGGGTGGAAATTGATGAAATGCGGTTTTGTCGTACAATTAAATCTACTGCCAAGTCATTTTCCCCACCGCCACATCCATACAGGGTAGGGAACCCACGATTCAAAAGCATAGCCTTTTAAAGGGGACTGGAAGGAAAGTGCGTTGCGCCAGACCAAGCCTTACTCCAGTACAACCAACCTCGGTTTTACGAGTATGTATTCAGTTCTATCTAGCCAGGGTTATATGCTTCGGTCAAACATTTCATGCACTTCCCAAAATCAATCAAGGGAAACCTTGGGGAAACCTGTTATGTTTGCAGTGTATTGTCCCGATTCCGCTGCTATGTGCTCATGTGTTACAGCATTACAAAGCAGTTGGAAGGTTTTCATGAATAACGCTGCTGCCGTATTTTTTAGCTATAGTTTTTCAAATTAGTAAAAATGTGAATTTTTAAAAAATATGAAAGAATGTGTTTGATCCTCAACATATTCCAATACTGCAGCTCGTGCTCTCAGAAAGTTTTAATTTCACTCGAGTTCCGTTATGTCAATAACATTTTCTCACGAGGATGGGGTCTGAAGGGGGCTCCAGCCTAATCCGGTCTACAAGTTCCGGGGTTAATCATGCCGCCGCTGATAACCTGAAATCTTGAATTAAAACCAACCTACCCCCGCCGCGAAATTAGGCGCCCGGTCTTCGATCGCCAAAGCTGGGAAATTAATTACAGGAGTTGATTAGCACTGGTAGTATGAGTGGCCATCTCCCCTTTTCGAACCCTGGTTTACAAGTGGAGTGGGGGGTGCCAATAGAGGAATTTTTTTAGAACCCCAGTTTTAGCTAGGCCCCCACCGAGTCCATGGAAGCGAGAGAAAACACCTCCTGACGGCTGACTGGGTTATCTGAGTGCGGAATTGACCATCCGAAGCCCCTACCCCATACCCTACTCTCTGTTTTTCTCCGACACCGCGATCTGTCACGGATACGTTTGGTTTAGCTCAGTTTGTTCCCCGCTCGAGGTTGCTAGGGAAGATGAGCTCAGATTGGAACTCCCATGGTCTACCTACCACCACCAATTAAATTGCGAACTTGATAAAAAAACACTCAATTTCTAATATTTGTCATATGCTGATACCTACATGTTCAATCTGTACCGCAATTAAAACCGGTCCTTGCCTCTTGGGCTGACAAAACCGCAACGCAGGCCTGAAAACTAGGTACATGACACCGCACAACAGCAGCTCCGGCAAAATCCAAGGCGATTAATTAATTTCATGCCTGGAGAGTGGGGTGCGGTACCGGTTGGGTGGTACGAGAGTGGGGGGGTAACACAACTGCACTTGGAGTGCATTTTATCGTTCATCCCTAATTGGAAACAGCCATGCTTTAGTGCTCTAAAACAGAGCAAGTGTGGGAGGGGGCATTGTCACCTGAACAAACGCATCCATCTGATATGGGAATGGCTGGTTGTACCCCCATTCCGACCAGATTGGCAAAACTTTCACTTTGATTAGGTCTGAACCCCATGGAGCAGGAATGATCAAGCGCACCTTATAGAGGCCATGCATTCGAGTGTTGTGGTTAAGATTATTCGAGCCTTGTCAAATGCCTTGTTAAGTTTTGTGGCGCTTCAAAGCATCAGAATTAGCAAATGGGTTGACACAGCATGCTATAGACAGGCAATCCACCAGAGTGAACCGCCTTCTGCAATCAAATTATTGCGGCCATTCTACGCTCAAGATTCTGTCCGCCCCTATTCTCATAAGATACAGGGTGAGTCAGGGCTGATATCAGCGTGACGTACGGTGGCGTGGGGCAGCGTGGCGTGGGGTAAAGTGGCGTGGGGTCGAGTAGCGTGGAGCAGCGTACTTTATACCAAAAACCTAGTCAAGATGCAGTGAACCGGAGCAGCTCGTGTCCTTGATCCAGTGAGGTGCACAATAAGGTTAATGGGAACCAGCCGAGTAGGTAAGAGTTTAATGCACTCTACCCGCCAGCTCCAAAGTCAGCGGGAATTTCAATTTGAAATGGGTCAATATGAAAGTTTCTGGCGATGAGGAAACAGGCAATCAGCGACTAAGTCAAGTTAGAAACCTTCCTGGCGCGACCAAAAAAGAGTGACGGAGGTTGGTGGCCCTCGCTTTTTGGCATCCCGGGGCTGGGAAAAGCCTTTTAGCGACGTCATTCCAACCGGCAATTACCCTCCTCTTGCCCAATCGAAGCCCATTTATCACTCTCCTTCCTCTCTCAGTGACATTATTCGGCTACCCTTGCCAGATGGACATTAATTATCCGTTCCTGACATATGTCAATGGTGGATGGTGAGTGGACCCTGGAATCACCCCTCCCTCTTCTCTTTCTTGCGGGGGACTGCAGATACACACTTTTTGATAGGGTGGCGGAAAAATAGATGACACGCCTTGATCCTGTCGGGTGTTGTCCAAGAATAGTGGCAAGTTTTGCTGCGACATACCTTTTTTAAAGGACATACTGTCAAAGGTGCTGGGAATGACCTTTTTATTTCCATACACTGGAAACTTGTTGCCAGCTTCAATCGCAATCATTTTAGGCAGAATGATTTAATAAATGATTCTTTCAAGTATGAGCATGTAAATCGATATATCGATAACGAGATATCGTAACCTAGACAACGTATCGATTCCAGTATCGGCCTGGGCGATAACATCATGCCTGCTGAGGACGCGCATCGCAAACATGTCCAACGTCTTGAATTAATTCCACAGCACATGTGCTTGAGCGCCAGGTAAAACCCTGGGTAAATCCCCAACGCACTTGGTCAGGAATCCAGAAAAACTACTTTCGATAACCCGGCCGTTAAGTAGACTTGTGCGGATAGAGTGAACCAGGAAAACCGGAAGTGGTAAATCACCGGAAGTTGACCATGAAACTAACTTAGGTCACACTTAAAGGGACACTTCACTCAAAAAACAAGTTTGGCTCTAAAATCGGGCGAAAAATCCTGAATCCGACGGTGCAATTCGTTTTTCGCTACGCGGAACGGTAATCCCAGGGCGAGGTGTCAAAGTGTGTCGTCTGCTAATGAGTGGCGCCGCCACGCGAGGAACAGGGGAACTGGAGGGCTGCACCGCTCTGGGATGGGCCTAAGCGCGCGGGAAGGCGGGAGCAGGCCTCCAGTTCCCAAGGTCCCGAGGGCGTCGCTGGCGGACGGCCAGCTTCTAGCGCACTATTTGAATTTCCCCACTTTGACCCCTCGCCCTGGGATTACCGTTCCGCGTAGCGAAAAACGGATTACACCTTCGGATTCATGATTTTTACCCCGATTTTTAGAGCCAAACTTGTTTTTTGAGTGGAGTGTCCCTTTAATCGGAATCTGAAAATCGTTTGTCGCTATCCGTTGCGGTTTAGGCCCTGATACCTGTCCACACACAGATGATGGACGGACGGTGAGAAAAAGTCTTACAAATTATATCAACAAACTGTTAGATTTTTCTATAACATTCCTGGCATTGTTACACCAAGTTTTGACTAACTTTAGCCTATCATAATGTGGTCATCTGACTCGGCTGACAGTAGCACAGGTCTGATGTAGTTGCCAAGCAGGTCCATTTGCAAAATGGTCGGTTTCCATATCAAGGCTATGCCCGCCAGAAAAACCCCCGCCATTTTTCTCACTTCTCCCATCAATAGCTAAATCAAGCCCATTTGACAAATTCAAGTGACGGCCTCTGCGCCCTTACAAACCCTCTCCATTTGCATGTCCTTTCATCGAGGCCATCGATCTCCAACCATGGGGAGGGAGGGGTGGAGGAGAGAAAAAAAATAAGACAAATAGTCCGAAAAAAGGAAGCAATAAAAGGCCAGTCCACCTTCTGTACAGGCCCCAGAAAAAATAAGGTCCTAAAGGGGGTGGAAAAATAGCAAAAAGGGGATAAAAATCGGCCAAACAAGCACTTCCATTTCCTCCTTCCTGTTCCGTACCATTCAATTTACTTTTCCGGGGTCCCGGCCCTCTCTACAGCTGGCAACTCACAATGGTTGGGCGTCATATAAACCGCTTCTCTTCTGAATGCAGACTAACCCCTTATTGGACACGTTTTCGAAGAGCCCCCAGCAACCAAAATGACCCCCCCAATCGGATTTTAGGCCTTCTCAATGGACAGACGCCGATAAATTTTGGAGGAGTCCAGTAGAGGGCCTTCTTCAAAGGACCTTTGTAATGCCGGTTCTCATTGGAAAATGGCGGCAGGAAGTGTCAAAGGAAGTTGAACAAGATTAGTCAAAAGCTAGATGCAGAAATCTGATTATTGTTGAACAATGGACGTTTTTTTTGTGGAAGGTACATTTTTCTGTGTCACACTTATGACCACTTGGTAAATACGGGAGCGTTGTTCTTACTTAGTGTCGGCGCAGCTGGTTGGAATGTTTTGTGGGGATGGATGGGCGGCCATTTGCTTGGGGCAGGAATATGAACTTGATTCACGCTTCACTCGCGTAACGGGCGCCCCCTTTATCCATCATGCAAAAGGGCCCGGAGACAAACCCTCCGACTGTTGTTTTATGATTCGGACTCGGGCAGGGAAACAAAACGTGGAAGCACATGCTGTACCTCCATTCCCTTCTCTTTTCTCTCACACTTTAAAAAATAAAATAAAAAGTTAAAAACAAAGAAAAAAAACAGGGTGTTTCTGAAGGGGTTAGCAACTCCGTAGAACCGGTGCGGTGTACACACTGGCCAAGGAACCAGGTGGAACCGGCATGGAACCTGCATGGAACCGGCATGGTGCCGACATGGTGCCGACATGGTGCCGACATGGTGCCGGCATGGAACCGGCATGGAGCCGGGTGGAAGCTCCCGGTTCCAGGATCTGGTGTACACTTTTTTGGGAAGTTGCTAACCCCTTGGTGTTCCTATTCAATTGTCAATTCTTGGGTACACAAGTGGAATTCACAAGTTGCTTACTAGTGAAGACAGAAAATCCTGGCTTGCTGGCTCCTTATAGGAATCTTTATCAATAGGATTCAAGATCAGATTAATTTTCTCACCAAGTTATGCCATTTTTTAAAGGATAAAAACTAAAGGAAGTGAGTTACTGGCACCGACACATTTCATCCCTCCTGTTTACCACCTGATATTGACGCACAGAGGGTGTAAACAAGTCGGCACGAAAGAGGAAAACAAGTTGGCAAACAAGGAGGGGAGGGGTTATTAAACGAGAATAAGGAGACGGAGGAATAAGAGAAGGGTAGGGGGTTACAAGAAGGAAGGTTTGGGAACAATGTCCACCTAAATCTTTTGTGGAGCGTGGGAAATTGGGTATAGGCACCCCACCCAGTTTTGTTGGAATCTTGATGCTGGTCCCAACGTATAGCGGTTTTGATTGAGCCATTTTTGGTTGCACGGTAATCGATACTCAAACTCAGCATTGAACCCTCGTTTGTTAGAACTATAATTGGATTAATTGGGTGGTGTTTCGCAGAAAGGATCCAACCAATCATTAGGCAAAATACATCGTAAGGGATGAATGAATGTTGTACTCACATTTTTACACTCTTAAGCCCGGTTTTTGACGATAAAAATGGCTAATTATTGAGAAAATTGATAATCCTGCGCAAAATTAGGTGCAATAAGGCACAAATATTGAACATTTAAAAATAGTAACTAAAATAGTGTAGACTCCATATTTATTCACCTCGCGAGATATTTCGGATTATGTTAGCTCTAAACTAGTGGCACATTAAATATACATTAGGGCACGACAAATTGTACAAGCCAATGGGCACAAATAATTTTATGGAAATCTTTGTGTCCCTAACAAAATTTTGCATATGAGAGACACTTCCTAATTGTTATTATTCTGGAAGCAGATATTAAACTAGAAATATTGTCTGTACCTGTTGCTTCATGCCGTAATATTGTTCGTTTGTGATTACACTGAGCGAGAGTTAATGACAAAGTTTATTTTGAAGCAGTGACATTAGAGCCCCTCGAAACTTCTATCCAGCATAAACTTTCTCCATAGTGCTTGTGTATTCCGCTGGCAATGGCGTCAATAATTTTTAATTTGGAGGCGGATCCTTTCTGCATAGCACCATCCAATTTCCCTCGAAACATTGCCTTTTCCATAAAACAATTATCCCCGGATAAGTGAATGAAGCAACGATATTCAGAGGTGTGGATTTACCCAATGAGAAGTTAATCGCCAGAAAACGCATGCTCATTACCAAAGTGATGAAACTGGCGCTCACTTTCATTCCTTCCGTTCATCCTCTCTCCAGACGACTTCCTCCAGCTCTTTAATTATCCTGCAGCTATTTATGCCGAGTTTCCCTGTCAATTAACCACAAGTAGTGCAAACCCCAGACTTAAAGCGCGGAGCAGCATATCCCACGAAATGGGGAATTCCACTGAGCCATTTTATGAAATTGTATACGCAACGAGTCTTGGGACTTGAGATTTGCATAATATCAGTTAGGCTACTTGCAAGGGATTCTCAGAAATCGAGCCTTGCTGCCTGATTGGCTGTGACAGATACAACCGATCTGATTGGATCAGAGAGGAGTTGATTGGCTCTCCGGGTTTCAAGGTCGTTTCCAAAATGTTGTTCTAGTAACTCCTATCTTAGAGAAGTCTCTGAACAAGCCATCTTGGAGTCTGGAGTGGCACCTCAGGCGCCTGTCAACCAGAACAAAAGGCGGATCCTTCCCCCTCCTTCCACCTTCTTCTCCCCGACTGGTAGCGGAGGGCCCCGAAAAACCCCTAGGAATCTTTCCCGGAAACAAGCCACTTGTCTAGGGACTTGATTCCTTCCCAGTAACAATCCCTCCAACCCGGATTACCCTTCCTCGCTGTCTTGAGGCAAAGAAGAGGAGGAAAGCCTTGGCTGCAGATCCCCAAACAATTCAGGGCCTCCCCTCCTTAATTGCCTCCTTAATGAATGTACTTCGGTGCCAGAGGTCCATAAGTAGCTTATTTGTATGATTACTTCGAATCCTTCAAAGGGGGAAAATGGGTCTACATTTTATGCTTTCAAAGTAATGAGGCAAACAGCAGGGGCGTGTAATGCGCCAGCAATATCTCGGAATACCCTGCCAGCAGTAATGCTTTGTAACTTTGTTGATGAAAGGGGGGAGGGAGAGGGGGTGGGAGATTATTTATTAGACACAGACGCAAAATGGGAAACCCTGCACACAAGTTGAGAATTTATGTGGGATTCCAAATAAACTTCAGAATAGGGGGAAGGGTAGGGGTTGGTGGATTATTACAGTGCCGATTTCAAGTTTGCAGATGTTGACGGTACTGTCAGGTACAGCATTGTGCACTCAAAGAGGAGAAAAACAAATTATTCGAATAACAGAGAGGGGAATATTGTAGGTACAGTACAAAGAAAACCGCTAATTCCAGATTACAATCCTAATTCTCTTTGTCGAATAAATTTATCAAATAAATTTCAAAAATTAATTAGTTAATTTTAAACTGCTTATTAGAGAGATGCTACTTTCAAACAGGTGCACGCGGATGTTACAGAATATTAGCTAATGAGTAATGAGGTTAAATGAATGCCATTTCAAATACGGCAGGCAGGGGTCTACTGGGGGTCGATCGGACGAAAAGAGGTTCATAATAATTTCTTTATTCATCTCGGATATTATGAGATTCCTTTTGTCATTCACAATGCACCGTAAGCTCGGAAATTCATTATAAATAAGGGCCTGAAGAGATGCTTTCATGAAGCCTTATATTAGCAGCTAATATTTTTGATAGCCCCCTGCTTCCGGTTGTGGCTCATGAAGTAAACTATTATGGAATGATGGCACAGTAGAGAAATAGGAGCCATTCGTAGGCCATGTAGGGCAGAACAATGGATTCCCACATTTTCCGAATTTTGCTATTCCTCGTCGCGACAATATTTGGTCGTTCTTCGTCTTCCGCTACCCAAAGTGCCTGCATCCCTACCTGCAACGCAGCCTGTTCCGTCTTTCTCTTTATCCATTTGCGTCTGGCCGAGGCAGTTAGCTGCGAAATCTCTGAAATAGTTATTGCAACCGATCCCCGAGAAATAGTGGTCCATGCTAGGCATATAGTATAGCGACTTGTGGCACAAAGTCATAAATGTGTGAATCCACCTTTAAAAGAAAACTGCTTTGGGAGGTGTAGTGGCCGATATGGTAACGTTTCGGCTTGCTGAGTGAAAGGTCTCAGGTTCGACCCCGGCCAGGGATTTCCCTTTCATCTGCGTCGGGAGGGTCTCTGACCCGCACCTTGGAGGTGTCTGGCACCTAACCTCTTAGGGAACAGCACATGATCCATTTATCGGTATCGCACTTGCACATACGTATACGTTCCCTCCCCAACAATCCCTATCAGTACCCATTGTCCTTGATCTCCCTACAACGGAGTTTGAAGAAAACAGAAAAATTCAGAGAAAATTCAAATAGTGGTAATCCACTCCCCTAAAAGGGCCCAGCTTCCTCTAATGGGGTAAACTAAAAAAATGGTTTCTATTCACGCAAACATACAATAACAGTTATTTTTACTACAGCTTATTATGAATGTAAACTTCATGATTTTGAATTAAGCTATTGTCATGTTTACGGTACAATTCGATATGGCATAAGACAGTGTTAAAAAAATAAATGTTGTCATTCTAATGTAATCCCATGAAAATTCCACAAGACAATTGAGATACTCCTCCATTTACTCTGAGGACAACCCGTCAATTAACCCAGCATTGTTGTGAAACATTGTAACCCGCAAATAATCGAATTGAACCCCACAGAAAATAGTAGCTGCCATCTATCCGCTGGCAACCCTATCAGTCTCTGCCTCCCAATGACCACATGAAAGGCCTGCAGTACTGTACCGGTGATTTATACCTGAAGTCCGCTTCCAGAAAGTAAGCACAAGTCCAACGCTGGGGCGGGCAGCTCAATTTGCCAAATGAGTCTAGAGGCTGTCCAGACGCATTTCTTCTTCCAGTGTGTTTCTCCAGTCAGCCCTTCCCCTTTCCATCCCCCCCTCTCTCCATCTGTCAAGCGTGAGAACCACCAACCATCCCCACCCCCTTCTGGGCCCCCCATTTAATAGCAAGTAAAAGCCGTGGGAGCCCCCATGTCCCCGGCCACACCATGGACCGCCTCTGAAGAAAAGGTGCAGATTACCAAACGTCTGGCCCGGACACGCCTTCCATTCTTCATTCCGCATCCGCACGCGTTTGCTTGCTTGCTTCTTCACAGCATTCCCACTCAGGGATACCAACCTCGCCTGACTCACTACTAAAGATTGAGGGACGAATATTATCTACATGAGTTCATCCACATATGAGTTCACCCACATGAATTCATCAACATGTGAGTTCATTCCACATGAGTTCACCCACATATGAGTTTACCCACATGCGAGTTTACCCACATGCGAGTTCACCCACATGCGAGTTCACCCACATGCGAGTTCACCCACATGTGAGTTCATCCACATGCGAGTTCATCCACATGTGAGTTCATTCCATGAGTTCATGTCTTAATCCATAATATTAAAATCCTGCTGATTGTTGTATATCATGCCTTCTGATTGGTCCGCCGTATGGTGTTACCGCGAGGCTACCGATTGGCTCCCGTTCTACGCAGGCGCAATGGGGGGTTGAGTCAGCGCCTCTGGTGGGTGGGAGGAAGAACCATCCATTCGTTCTCTGTCGGCCGGAGGGTCTATATCCCTCTCTCCCCACCCAGTGACCGAAGGTTTTTCTAGTTATTGTTTAATTTTTCAAATACAGGTATTTTTATTTTTATGAACAAAAGCACTTACAAAATAAGATAACATTTTTACAAGTATTCTACATATAGGACGATGGGTTAAATTTGCGTTCAACAATTTGCACACGTTCAGAACAGCCATGAATCTAGGACATCCCCCCCCCCCTCCAACCCTGACGGGTAAGACTGACAATTTAAATTGAAAGTGGACAACCTTACAGATGTCATAGGACTTTTGTAGCACCAGATACAACAAGTGTCCGGGGGTTTATAATCTGTGGTGCAGCGTGGTTTTGTCACGATTTCATAATTCAGAGAGCCAGCGAGTAGCAGCGGGGCCAAGCTGCAGTGGACGTCCAGGACAATATTATTTGGATGACAAGGCGCTGTAATTTTTGTTAGGCGGGAGCGAATCCCGGAGGGTAAATTATGCAAGCCGCGCACCTGACAACTGGCAGTAATATGGAGCTAGCAAGGCGTTGCGTGCACTAATCGTTGAGACCCATCTGCATGCAGGGTAGTTCCATCCTTTTCCTTGCTCGTGTTTGTTGCCATCCTGCTTACCATTGTACCCACTGCTGTCCATCCATAGTTCATTCAATCACGGACAGGTATGGATTGGGTAATCCAGGCGGTGCGGTATTAATCATTCACATACACCCTGATGTGCCATACGTTACAGTAACAACCAAGGGTGTACTCACTTCGGTAGGCTACTCCGGTGTACACCTGCAGTGGTACTCCCAGGTACTCCCAGGTACTCCTTGGTACTCCTTGAATTTGGTACTCCGGTGTGCACTTTACAGTCGAGTGAGTACCCCCTCGGCAACAACTCTCCACTTACGACGGATATTGGCTATTGTCGACTGGGTCATCACTCTGGCGTCTTGGGAGAATCCGGAACAATATTTTAAAAATTAAATACAAATTTTAAATTTAAGTTTGTACCTTATCTGTAGGAGGAAACGGGGATCAAACTCAGGACCTCATTCGTGCTACCTCATATCCTCGGCTAATGTTGTGAGATTAGTTCACTTATTTAGACCGCATAGTAGCAAAATTTCGAGTGGCACCGTTTGAACCGTGAGGGACATAAGAGCTACAGTTCCATTTGCGGCCGGACATGTGCGCTTTAGGTAATTTCCGTAATGTAATAGGCTGCAGCATACAATGTCTGCCGGTGGAGCTGAAACCTACAAGTACCAGGAACAGAGGCTGACATTATTGCATCCCACATGACACAACAGACGGGTTTGGTTTATTCCGACATTGGGTCACCGTAATTTTGTCCTGAAAAAAATGATGCCCTTTCGGGATTTGATCAAGCCTTGCACTAAACTACCCCCAAAAAATATTTTTCCCCGGCTCTCCCTAAAAGTGATCAAAATCGCGTAATTACAACCCTCATTAGAATTTCAACGTGAAGTCTACAAACTCCGCCCCTTGTTTAATGAGTATCTCGCCGGGCACGCGCATTTATTCATCAGGTATTCAACGTTGTTGCCGCAAGTAGCGAATACGTTTGCTGTAATAATGAAATGAAGCATTCGCTCATTAAGCCACGTGTTGTGCCTGTTAGAATGCATAATTGTGGACCCGATTAAGAAATAATTCAGCCCGATTAATTACTCGGGGCATAGCCTGTACACCACAAAGCTCGAGCTGTGGGGAGGAAGGAGAGATGGCTGAAATATATATTGTATATCGTGATCAATTAGTTATGTTATCCTGAAATGTGGGGAAGGAGGGAGGGGGGAGGTCGGAAATCGCCCCTTTGTTTCACGTGCGATTTCCGGAAAGTGTATAACCTTTCCTTGGCCTGGGTCCCTACAAAATTCCTTGGCTGCTTCCGTCTGCCTCCCGAACGCAACCTTTCGTGTCTTTGTGAATTCAGACTCTTTATTGATAGCCATGAGATTGTAATAATACTTCGCCCGCAATAAATCCCCCCCTCTCTCCCTCGACGTTGTTCGATCCTGGTGTCCTGCAAAGGAACCCGATGACCTTTAACTTCATCTGAGGCTGCTTGCTCGTGCTAGGCTAACTGATGAGATCCCCATTGTGCAATAAAAGGCCAAAGCGGATTGTCACATATGCAGATGCCTTGGAGTTTGACCTTGACCCACCCGGTTATTGGCCTGTGAGGCCAGGTAACGGCCACAGTGTAACGGCCACAGTTAACCTTGAACTTCAAGGCCACTGTGAGTGACGATACTATCCACACTGTAATGGTGTTTGACTTCTAAATTAGACTTGACGCCCTACATGGAAGTGGGCATTAGTGTTGGTGTTGACCAACGTTTACCAAGGTGATGTATCGTGTTTGCCCACATAATTTATTTGCCAAAATTTGAGCCAGGACATACTTTTCTGCTCAGCCTCCGCATAGAGTTGTTGACTGTCATACATGATGATACTATACATGAACACAATAGACATTTTTTTGTTTATAGTGACAATAGAGCAGCGGGTATATATGAATTGCTTAAGGCCTTAGTAGACAATAGACATGCATACTGTTTCATCCGCCCCCTCCCAAAATTCAGAGCTCTATGGCATTATAACGAAGGTAATCATTAGACTCGTGTACCGGTAATCATTAGGGCACCCAAAAGAAACTATCATGTGAAATAGATCCCCTCTGCTTGATTTTTTTCCCCCACCAGTTTCCCCTGAGGCCAAGTTTCCCCAATTTTATTTCCAACATTTAGGGATTGCATGGAGGGACTTTGAGCTACAAATGAGCTTCATCAACAAAAAGGGGGGGGGGGGAGCGGGAAAAAAATTAGCCAAGCCTTTTTTTTCCCGTTGTTGTTGTTCCCGAGGCCCGGCGCACTGTGAAAGGTTTGGGTTTGTGTTTGTATTCGCAGTAATTATACAGATTGTGTGCCCCCCCCCCGCCCCCACAAGCAACGGGGGAGGCCTTATCAAAGTGGTGTGTTGTGCACAGATGGAATAAACCCCTCTAGCTCACAAAAGATATTTTTCTCTCTCTGAGGGAAACCCCCAAAAAAGAAACAAGAAAGGGTGGGTGGGGGGTGTTCCGGGAGCTCGCCATCTCCAATCTCACAAATTCTATGTGTCAGCTCCAGCTGAATTGAACGAGGAGAAAGGGAAAAGGGGCGGGCTGGGGTGGGCATTTGCAGGGGAGGAGAGCAGGAACCAAATTTCGTTTCTCCTGATTTCCAAGCCATTAGATTTAAAAAGTCATTTGGGTGTCGGAGACGGAGGGCGGAAAAGGCACAGGCCAAGGAAGACGGGAAAGAACGAGGGAAAAGGCAAAATCCAAGGCAAGGAGGATCGTTTTGCCCTTGCTATACCGATAGAACAAAAGGAAGATCTGGGGATGACTCGACCACTCTCTATTATTAACTGCACGTGCCTAAAAGTGAAGCTGAGTTGGCCAATACGAAGAAAAAAAACATTGTCCATTGGAACATTGGAAACCTTTGAAGTTACTGTAAACCGACCCTGTCACACAATATTAGTGAACTACTAATTCTTTTCTCCCGTATGATTTCAAAATTTTGTCAACATTCAGACAGGTGTATGTACTACAGTAATACACCTGTCTGAATGTTGACACAATTTTGAAAATCATACAGGTGTAACATATGGAAGAAAAAAATGTTGAAAAGTGCCACAAATCTGTTCATTGTTGCCACTAATATCGGGGTGCGTCAATAATATGCAAAAAAGGATTGATTTGCTGGGAAAACAGCAAACACAGTGGTCAAGTGTGTTGGGGAAGGAAGTGACCGCAACAATGCAAGCAAAGGCGTGTTTGATCCGCACACTCCATCCGGGGCACCAATTATGCGTGTTTCCAGTGCATTTTCCAATCTGTCCCGGAACATCAAATGTGAGGTAAATTAGCGCCACGAACCCATGTTACGGGTCTTATTTGCTCATGGAGCATGTCAGGAGTACGGTTTACACGGGTTTGGCACATTTTGAAGTTTTCCACAATGCAGAGGGGGTAATCAATCAAACGGATGTTGTTACCGATGTGGTTTTGATCTCGTTGCCGATCACATTAATGGATATGTTGCAGCAGGAGGGGTGAGGGGAGAGTTGAACCAGGGGAGTTAAAGTATTGCATCCACAGCACGCTTGATTACATAGTTTGTCTGCAATAATCAACATTGATTCGAAGGATAAACATGGGAATTTTTTTTTCTACCGTTCAGGACTAGTTCATAACACTTTGCAGTACTGCACTCATCTGCGGTCAAAGAGCATGATGGGTTTTTCATTTGTGATTAGGTTTCCGATCCGCATGATAATCCCCGTTTCCGCTATTTGGAGATGCGTGCCATCATATTTGCGTGCCAAATTACAATTGTCTTGCACTCTTTTTAACGATGCATATTTAGCAGCGATGTAAACACGGTCTTGTGACAGCATTTAGAGGGATAAACACGGGGATCCAGCTTCAAATCCCCTATGTAGATGAAAATGATCAGGAAAAAAACAGGATATTTGGTCTGCCTGCCCCGCATCCCAAAAAATGGTCAAAACAATATACCTGTTTTGCAGACGGAACTCATTATTGCGGTCCTATATTGAGGAAGCAAATTACGCCACATTTCCTCGCTTTGTTCCAAAATATCACGCCGCCATCACTTTGCACATGCCGGCCATTTTCAACGACACGCTGAAAAGTCTGGGGAAATGGAGATAAATATGCGAAAGTGCAGATATCCGCACCGGTTAGCTTGATAAGCGTGATTGGGTGCGGTTTGAGTTAGAGTGCCAGTCACGTGTCAGAATGGGAGCGGAATGTGAGAACGGGGATTCCCCGTGGTGACGTACGGTGGCGGTTCTAAAAGCGGAACATGCCGGCAGAAATGAAACCCCCCACCCACCCACCTCCTCTCTCATCCCTCCTACCTACCTCGTGTTACGGTTGGATTGCCAGCGGATATCATAGAGCATTGAAAATGCGCTGGCAGCTCTGAAAAGAACGTGCTAAAATAGGTACGAAAATGCCTGAGCCACTCTGATTCTGCAATTTACTGCATGGAAACTGACCGACCAGTTTTCGCAACGGCTTTTCACGCACTTAATTCCCAAGTGCTAACCCGGAGGCGAGGCTGGGGAAAAGTGATTTTCTGGAATATTTAGCCATGTTTGTAATTAGAAGCCAAAAAGTGATTTTTTTTGCTGATACTCACCGGTTGTTTAGATTCGCTAAATATGATGTATCGGGCTGAATTTGTTCCGGCCACATTCATCCTGGTCTTGAAGCAACCCTTCGTACAGCCCCCAAGGTGAGGACCTGGGGCTGTGCGAAGGGTTACTTCAAGACCAGGATGAATGTGGCCGGAACAAATTGAGCCCGATGGTACGTAGGTGAGCTATTAATATATTACAAATGTTCGCGAATGACACAATGGCACCAATTGCACTATTGCAACCAACACTCATGAAGATTTTAAAATATCAATTTGAATAATTTGAAGTGACTACGCTTAGGCAATTTCTCAACAATATTGGTCTGCCATTACTACTAAAAATTGTACTGTCGTGGACATAACCACTGACACTTCATATTAGCATTAGAGAAGAAATCAGTGGCATGTACACTGTAGTACAATTGTGGCAGTAATGGCAGGCTACCATTGCCTAGCTAGTAGTAACTTCAAATGGGCTTTTATTTAAATTCGCATTTAATTCCTTATTGTTCCTAATACTGCCATTAAAGTAATTGGTCCAAGAAACTTGTATACTCACTATATTATAATTATCCAGACGACCTTCCAACCTTACAGTATCTGTAGTGTATAATAATCAGGGGTCCATCCTAGCAAAAAAAAAGACCCAAGGATAGGGATATAAAACTATCCCTTTTGGGGCAGAAAAAGAAGACCCTCCCCCCTCTCTCCACCCCCCACAAAAAAGTCTGGAACCTTGGCTTGTGGCCTAATGCGTTGGTACGCAGGGGGAGGCATGATTAGAATGTGGAAGGGCGGAATTAGCGGCTGGGAACGTGAGCTAAGTGCGCTGTTATTTGGCACGGCAAAGCCAGCTAGTTTAAAACCGCTTTGGCACGGGTACGGCGGGTGCTACCGAAAAGGCTAAGGCCATCATTCTCATCCGCCTCTCATTAAACGGCTTTGCATCTCTCAAGTAGCCTATTATCCCCTGGACCAGTCCTGCACATTAGGATCCGGAAGGGCCTCTCTATACCCCCCAGCTGCAGGTGTTAGTAAATTTTAATGCCCTTCTAAACGAGACGAAAATTATATTAATCATGGGTTGAGGGGAGGTCAATGATAGGGGGAGGTGGAACCCAGGGGGGAGGGGGCAGGCTAGGACGCCAATTCGGAATTTATGTGCAGAGATTTGTGGCCGTGTAATGCTTTCAATGCGTACGTCGTCCTTTTGTGTGAAAGCGTGAGGTAACGAGGCCTGAAGCACAACTCTTGCAATCAGCCTTGTACTGCACAACTTGCACCACTCGGTTATCACGTTTCGTCAAATGCAACGTGCCTTAGGCTCACTACTTGCACGAGCCTATTCAGGTTGAGTGCGCAGTTCAATTTTTTGGGGGTGCTAAGTACATGCAGTGCCTTGGAGCGTTAGAATCGGTTGTGTGAACGCAAATTAGGGAAACAATTGTTCAGTAGGAACAGTGTATGTTATTTGATAATTTTCTCTACATTTTAGTTCGTGAAACTCTGTGCAGTAATCATACTCTCCTACTCTCATACTGGTGGTTCGTGAGTGTGAGGCGCTCAGGTTTTATCCTGAAAGGCAGGCAGCACGCAACACAAGAGAGCCACTTGGTTTGCTCTGAATATCCTGGATAAAGTTTGTTGTTTGCCTTGTACTGTATTACTGAAGTCTGCTCATATCATAGGCCTACACCAGTGGTTCCCAACCTGGGGGTCGCGGGTGGCCGCGGTTATTTTTAAAAATTAAAAAATGACCAAAATTTAAAAATTAATACAATAAATTTTATCGGAAATTTCATCATGAGGTTTTTTTTCCAACACTTACCAACACTCGGGGAGGGGGGTCGCAGGTTCCTTGACTATCATAAAAGGGGGTCGCGACCCGAAAAAGGTTGGGAACCACTGCCCAACACGGCTACACAGTATTTGAGTCATCGTTTTTGTCGGGACCCCTGAAAAAACGATAGATACGGGAAACGATTAATGCAGGATCCTAGGAATTGAGAGATGGATCCGGGAAAGCGATAGATCGAGATTTCATTGTAGTGTGTTACAATACAGGGTGTCTCAACTTTTTTGTCCGATCAGTTATCGGAAAAGCTTATGTATCTTCTAGATATGTAGCCAGAATATGCCCCAACATTTCTGGCCACATCCCTCAACAGTTGAGGGATGTGACAAAAAAGTTGAGACACCCTGTATATTGAATTATCCATGCATTGTATCATTAAGCTGCTTGTTGTTAAGCAGTTATTTTGGAACAGCTACTTTTATGAGTCATGAAAAATGTATTCTAAAAATAATAAGGGATGTCCAAGTTCGTGGGTCGTTTGTAGTTATCACTAATATTGCGCGAAGTAGTTATTTTTGTGCAGATTGTTGCTCCAGGTGGTCGAATATAGCAGTTGCTATAAAATAGGGCACCTGGTTTGGGGCCCAACAAACTACAAAAAATAAGAACTTCGAGCAAAATTTCCTCTAACTAAAGGTGCGTTTACATGTGAGCGATTTGACGAGCGAAGTCTTCACCGAGGATAAGTAACCCAAGTCTCAATATCGTTTGAGTCGAAAATCGATTGTTAATTTCAGCCTCGGCGAAGATTTCGCTCGTCAAATCGCTCACATGTAAACGCACCTTAAAAACGACCCACGAACTTGGAACACCCTGTATATCAGTTGACAAATCCAGTGGCTGTAACTGTATGGCTAACATTAAAGCAATGTGCCGACAGCGTGAAATGACTCCTCCCTGGTCACCTTCCCAATATAGTAGCGCGACGAAATTGGACGCACAAGATGCAAAGCGCATTCCACGTGCTGAAAGACCTTTTGGTACAAATCACGTTAGCGAGCAGAGCATGCAATCTTCCATCGTGGCAACCCCAGGCACCGCCGAGGACTTGTGGACAACCTGATTTAGTTTCCGGATCCGCATTTCCCAAGTCAAAAGCCCCGAAGGAAGTCACGGAGTGTCATCTATCTCCTGCAGATAAGTCGTGCCTGTAGGTCCTGATCTGTCATTGTAGGTATGATCTCAGGCCCCTTCGGATTGCTGCCAGACAACCCGCTTTTGTATTCAACCCAAGCCCCAATCTCGCTACACTGCGCATTTTGGACCGGAGGAGGAGGAAGGATAGGGAGGAAAAGGGGAGGGGGGGGGGAGGACAAGGTATAGGTAGGCCAAAAACGTTGGTTGACGTTAGATNGGGGGGGGGGGCTGAGGAGTGTGGAGGTTATCGCCCAGAAGGCGCTACATTTGCAACGGAAAGTTAACTGTGCTTCTTCCGTGACGATGTTTCCTTATCCGGGGGTAGGTCGCCAAGACTAAGTCTTCCGGGGTTGGTCAGGAGTCGGGGAGTAGGGACAAAGACACGGTAGCATGCAAATCGGGCTTGGGAAGTCTTGTCGTGTATTCAAAACAGGGATTTTGTGGGGGCCTCCTATGCATTTTCCTAAGTCGTTACACTCCTTTTTTTATCTATATGCACGTAAGCCTAGACTTAATCTCAAGTGACGTCATACTGCATTAATATAATGTTGAGGATTCGATCCAAGAACACACTTCCTGGCACGAAGCCATCTAAATCTCACCTTAAGAAGTCATTGCTGACAAGAGTAGTTTTCTCCATCCCACTCTCCCTTCTCCTCCCCCCACCCAGTGATTTATGCCAAATCAATAAGGTATGCCGGGTGATTCATTAGAAGGTTGGAAGCCCCCTAGGAAAGTTATGAGGACGGGTGAGATAGGGCTGAGGGTGACGCCTCACACCCATTCGCTTGTTCAGACGCCTCCAGGGAGACCCCCATGTTGACGTATGGTGACCCACTGTAGGTGGATCCGGATCATGAACCCAAAATTGCGAATACTCTATACAGTGTCGTATCTGTGGCGCTACGAGCCGATGGAGGCAAAAGAGCGAATCAAAAGTTACCTCCGGATGACCACCTTCTTGATCGAAAGTTGCCTCCTTTTTTGCCACCATCGGCATGTACAAACATACAGTATTAAATTGTATCCATCCTGTCCAAACAGGAAAGGAGCAGACATCTGAGTTATCCGGGGATAAAGCCATACAGAGCCATGGTCCTTCTGGCAATCTTGTCTCCCCATCTCCATTGCCCCCTAGCCTCACCCCCTTGGAAGATGCCTAGTTTGAGAGAGAGTCCGGAGCAAGTGTAGGCCAATTTCCGTCTTGGTGGAAGCGTCGTGAGGGTCATTCTTTGAGGGGAACGAATGTGACGGGCCAGCGGGGACAGCCTTAACGCCCTGTCAGGTGGAATTGGGACGACGTGCGGCCGATGGAACCAGGGGACGACTTGCTCTGATGGACTCTCTCAAGACCACACTCCCACTGCCTACCTCTCCCTTTGGTCCATCCCCAAAATGGGATTCTTCATTCTTTTTTCCTCCATTTTTTTCTCGTGATGGGACGGCTCGTATAAGTGCTGATGTATGCTGGGATTATAGCTATATCAAAGCTTTACAGTAAAAGTGAGTTGTTCCGACCAAATGAGCATTTGCCTGCAAATTATTTTGGATGGAGGAATAATTATCAAACTTATAAAGTCGGACACCTCGTTTCGATGTTGAACAGGGTTGGAGTGGGCTGCATAAAAAGTCAAGCGGAACAGAATGCGTCAGCAGTTTAACTCATGACTCGACGGAAGAGCCCATTGGGTTTAAATTCCGGCGCAACATTTTTGACATTAATTTATGGATTGAGTTAAGCCCCATTCCCAATCTGTTCTGTAACCTCCCTGGTCACACAGCCACAATCCAGCCTTTCACACATTGTGGATATCGTGTATTGGGAGAACACAAGAGTTCACGCTTACAGTACCTCCCGATTGGCAATAATTTACAGCACCTGTTGCAGTGGCATAACTACAGTAAGTTTGACCCCCTCTGATATACTGTGAGGAGCTATTGAAGTGATCATATTTTCCATGTACTTTGTGAGACCTGGCCTGTCTTTGTCTTTGTTTACATCGATCTGACAAAAGCATATGCAATTGACACCTGCTGGTGGCACCACAGGGACACCTGACGATGAGTTATACCTCCCTTTCAACCGAAAGAACCCCACTTGGATTCGGTTGTCTGGCAACGAGTGGTGGGATTGATTAGGTAGTGTGCAAGTCTCCACCATTGGGTATAGTGTATAGAAGGAGATACGACCAGTCATAAAACACCTGGCCTTAGAATTTTAACGTGATTCTCTCTTTCCAGCCGTGCCATCCTGAGCAACCAGGACGTATTGCCGTCGACCCCGCTGTCAAGCCTCCTAGAGAACGACTTCTGGGGCACGCCGCTGACCCACTCCGGGTCACACAAGTCATATCGACCGCTGTGCACATTCAGCTTCCGCCTGAACTACCTCCTAGGCGGATTTCGGCCCCTGGGCTACCACCTAGTCAACGTCCTTCTCCACTGCACCGCCACTGGACTGGTGGTACTTCTGTGTCGGAGGTTGTTCGGCCCAACCTCGTACGTACCTACGTACGTGGCCGGGCTGGCCTTCGCTTCTCATCCGATACACACCGAGGCAGTGGCCGGCATCGTGGGAAGGGCAGACGTGGCCTCCTGTATCTTCTTCCTTCTGGCCTTCTTATCATACCACGCCCATGTCAGGTTTAGGGACAAAGACGAGTTAGTGGTGGTGACCTTACAGCCAAGGGTCAGACGATGGGGGTCAGTGGTGGAGGACAATAGTGCTGAGGGGGATAGTGCGTGTAGGGATAGGAAAAAGAGGACGTACCTGTATCTGGGTGCCAGCCTGTTTTTCGCCGCCTGCGCCATGTTGACCAAAGAGCAGGGGGTGACAGTACTTGTGGTGTGTGCGTTGTATGACGTGGTCATACACCTCAAGATGGGGGTCGCCAATCTGAGGGAAGGACTACTCAAGGTGAGCACCATCTACAGTATGTACTGTAAAACCCTGCTGTTGTTGGACACCCCAATATGTTGGACACCACCCCCTCTATGTTGGACATTTTTGTAGGAACCGTGGAAAAGCCACTGTACACAGTACCTATCTTGAGTTGGACACCCCTCTATGTTGGACATTTTTTGTGGAACCGGGAGTGTCCAACTTAGAGGGGTTTCACTGTAGTACGAGTACAGATGAAACACACGGTAGCGTGGTTTTCCAAGCGAGAGTGTTGCGCATGCGCGTGCAGGCGCCATGATTTGCTAGCACTCCCTTAAACAGATGAAGATCTCTCTGGCGAGGATGAACGCTAAATGGCGGTCAAAGGGTCATAATGTATGCCTCCAGATAGGATAGTGAAAAGGCTCCGGCTGCCATTTACGGCCTTCTTTATTATCCCGAGTGATGCCAGATTCTTGGCCGAAATCTCGCTCTTTCTTCAATGGCGCCGGCCTCGCAAAAATGATCCTACGGAAAACGACCGGAATCAGCGGGACTCTGTGTTTTCAAAAGAAATATGAGAGGGTGTGAACAGGATCGGACTGGATTCAATATTTTTGAATTATTCCAAGACTGACCTCGTTTACAAGTGCGAAATTTCCGCCAGTTTTTTTTCTTTCCTTTTCTTGCCCGGTATCCTCATTACAGGAAGTTGCTCAGCTAAGAGCGCAATAAAGTTTGCAGCTTTACTGAGAGGAAGTTAGAGAATAAAAGTATGCATAATTCTTAGTTCCTTTCCCATTAACGTTGCCTTGATTATTACGAATGAGAACGGTTTAAATCTCCCTCTTTCTCTAGCCTTATTGCGGCAATTTCACTTAGGAACACGCCCAAACTCCTCAGGGGGCGTTTTTTCTTGCTTTTCTAGGGCAAAAGGGGGTGGTGTGGGGGGTAGGGGTACGAAAAAGGACCTGTCGTTATAAAGTAACCCTTGGGGTGTGTAACCCTTTTTTCCGGACGAGTTTTGTGACGCAATTTGATTCCGTGCCGACATTGTGCAAAAACGACGTGGAGGATTCCGCTCTTGTAACATCGATCCCTATTCGGGAGTAGGCGCACGACTCCTCTTTTCCCCACCAGTTTTACACTGATCCACACTGTGGCCCTAAGCACTTCTACAAGAGGTGTCGAGTGTGACCTCAATTCCTAGCGTTTGGGATCTAAAAGGGACCTAGTCTGAATACTGCACGTCCTAGTTCGACTGGACTTTGCCATCAGAGACCATGGGGCTGAGTATCTGTTATTTGACATATGCATAGGCAAGTCCTGATAGTAAATATAGACGGATTTTGTATGAAAGTTCAGAAGTTAGAATAGTTATGTCATTAGTGGGTGACCTAAAATGCGAACTTTTTTGCATCATGGGCACGGTTGGTTTATACAGATTCGCTCTCATTTGGAACTGAACAATATATAATTATATTGGTGTTGCTATGGTCACTGGTCGTCGACCCTTCTTTTGAAAATGATGAAGCAGATTTGTACTCAGCTTAAATACTGAACCACCACACCAAAAGATGTAAAGCCAGTCGTCAATACGCCTTCAAAGGGACTATTCATTCCTGTTCAGAACTCGTCTAGATAAGACTCTCAAAAACATGCGGACTGGGAATTGGAAGTAAACACCATATGGTCGGGATGCACGAGAAATCTAAGTCCAATTTAGATGGCTTTGAGTTACTTATACCACTAAAGAAGGATTTTATCTGCCATTTAGTCCGTTAAGGCATAAAGAGCCAGTATTCACTATAGTACACACAGCATAACTTCTCATAACGTCCACCTCCACTCCACACCAGATACCCTAAGCGATTTGATTGGTGGAACAGATGGTGGGCACAGTGCCGTACAAAAGAAATGCTCTTTTGAAACCCTACCGTGCATGGCTTAACCACAGATGTCGCAAATATTTAGAACATGCCTATTTTTTGTGAGAAGTTAGGATGTAGGTACTATAGCATGTAACAAGCTAGGTCAAATCGTTGCTTAATTATCACATTAATTTGAACTTAGTACGCCCATGACACGAGTCACATAAATAGCAGAGAGACGGCTAAAATTAGTGTACAGGCAGTAACTGCGATGATATAGCAGCGATGCTTTTTTTGTTCAGGTATCTCGCGGCCACATTGCGGAAAATGTCTTGTGGCCTTCCGGGGCTTGGGGGGCGGGGGNGGGGGGGGGGGGGGGGGGGGGGGGGGGGGGGGGGGGCTGATAAACCTGGGTAAAAAAATGTGGAGGGGAGGGATTGGAATGCTGGTTTATCGAAATGGGCTCCCGTAGTTTTCTAGTTATTGGATGCGTGAGCCGTGTAATAGCGTTTTACAGCGACGGATAAGACCGTGTATGATCCTATCTGATACGTAGAGAGCTTCGGGTTTTCGTGACGCTCGACCCCTTTTTCTGTCGTTTTTCAGGATAGAACGGGGGTTGGGTGGGATGGTGGTTTGAAGGGGGGCTATAGAATAGTTATGGCCGACCATGTATAACGCCCTCTTGAATTATCAATGGGTGGTGATTAAATATCAATCTCGACCATTACGTGTGTGACCGAAATAAACGTCGGGCATCGACCGCTCTTTTTTTTGTTCTGGGGTGTGGTGATGCTATCTTTTCAGGAGACTTTAATTGCTAGTACTTTCAGTCGTAAATGAAGGGGAAAGCGTCGTTTCGTAATCTGCCGATAACAATTCTGACATATTTCATGACGAAAACATTAGCCACGGCATCCGTTGTCAATATAGATGTTTGCAAAAGTGATTGATTTGCGACTTGCTCAAGATTAATGACTGGCAATTAAAGGTGCATATGATGAGGGAGTATATGACACCTGTTCTGAAAATGTGTGTTTTTTAAGAGCAGGGCAGAACACACGGCGCATAATCACTCATAAGAGCAAATAAACCCCGCTGTCTGACGATATTAATCCGCGTATCCATTTGTACTCCACGCCACATGACGAATAATTTAATTTGCGCCATCTGCCGGCCAAATAATCTATCGCAAAGTCCCCTGGCCACCGGAATGATATTTGCGAAACCACTACATAATGAATCGATAAGCAGGGAGGTGGAAATAATTCCAGTTGATATTTTGGGACCGTCCCAAAATGGAGCTTCATAGGGAAGTTACTCATGTCTATTGAGCTCCTACTTTTTTTTTTTCACGGGTCAGGATTATTCCTTTCTCGAAAAGAGCTTACCGTTCTCCAAAGTCTACACCCTCCTGGTCCCTCTTCCAACCTTCCAATTCCCACCCTCAGGCTCTTCCGGTTTGCATTTTAATGCGCTTTCCTCCCCCAATTAATCAGTTTTAGAACCTCCAGGGTCTATAATGGATGGTAAGGGGGGACAGGTTACTAGGGGGATGCAAGAAACACTATGATCGGTCTAAGAAAGTTTATGGAGATGGATTAGCAAGTTTCAATACCGGGAGGTTAATATTCAGAAATTTCACTTCCAGTTTGGTACACATGGCACAGGGTGTTCCTTTACCTAGACAGTTTTATTACGGCTTTAGTGCACATTTGGAGCGACATGAAAGTTGACCTAGGCTATTACACGTCACTTTGAGACGTGACGATACTGCATGGTCTTGACGAATTCATTTGGAGAAATCCTGTGCGGTCGTGTTAGAAACGCATGAGTCACAAAATATGTACGGTAGTGGTCTATTAAGGTTATATAAATAGAGTCCAAGATAAAACGGAGGGTCCGCTAGCTTAAATATTTACATCTGGCGAACGATAACAGAAGGCGACACTTCCTTTACATGAATAAAGCATTTTGGACAACGTTGTTTCGAAACAGCTGACTTGAGTCTGGTTAAAACCGCGCAGTCTATAATAAATATTTCATTAAGTAAAATACCATCACATATTAATCCGTTTTAAACTCAGAGACCACTTCACATCATAAATCGCACAAAACTGGCGCCATCTTGGGAAAAGCGATCACACCCTTCTAAACTAACTCTTTAACTTGGATTCATATAATTTAACCCCCAGTTTTTTGGGACTGTTTTTGAAAGGAAAAAAAAAAAAGTTTTGAATGCGGCATACGCTGTGCCCGAATAGATTTCATCGAGTCTGCGATTACCAGAGAGGCCATTCGCGCGCCATGTCACTGCCTCGCATGTTATGAAAGGATGAATATTGTATGACTTTCCTGGCACATTGCAAATGCGAGGAAGGAAGTGATAGAGGTGTCATAAATGTAGAACTACACTCAAGAGCGTATTTCAGCGAGGGAGAACGGCTTTTACAGGCCTGCAGAAGGGTTAAAGACAATGTTGTTAACTTTCTAATCAGGGCTCAAATCAAACTTCTCTTCAACCAGATTAAAATTCGGACTCAAAAAGTGCGCCCACTATTTGCGAGGAAAATTTGCAACCATTATGCAGTGGTTAGTTATGTGACCGTATGGTCGTTAGGCTAGGTCTATATCACTTCTTTTGACCCTCTGCGTGGTAACACCGCATCCATGGAATTCTATAAAAAAAATACCAGAACCGGTGGTAGTCATAAATGAAAGAGGAACCTTCCGTAGTTTTATGAGCCCATGGAAAAAAATGTAAGACGTGTCGCAGGTTCATGTTCCGGACATATTTTGTGGAATAACAAGAGCGTGAAAAATGTAGCAGTATTGCACCTGTGTTCGGAGAAATGTTTCTTCAATGGTATGATGGCAATACCCACCTCCTAGTATCTGCTATGACCTATGGAGGATATTCAGAACGGATAAAACCGTGATCCATGTTGAAATTTTGGTAGCAAAAATGTGACAAAATTTCAATTCGTGAGTCTAATTGTATACATTGCCTAAAATAGCACCGGCTACATTTTGTCGCAGTATAAATGCACGGTGAGTTCTAAACCGTGCGTTTCTCTAATTTGTCTGTGCCCTTTTTATGTGCCAAAATTGCCCGCGGACTTAGACCAGTTGAGGTGAGCAACACACGCAAACCTCACGTACACAAAAAGCCGGTTTGCTGCGGAATAGAGGCAATCTTCCTAATGACCACTGGCGTTGCGACCTCCCCCTCAAAAGGGGGACAAAAAATACTGAGGGGGGGGGGGGGTCGTGGGTCCGGAGACGGGGGGTTTGGGTGAGGGGGGGAGGTCTGGGATATGTCAGCAGGCTTTTGGCAAACGTGGGCCTTTGGGACACAGCCAATCAGGTGTACAAGGGCAATAGGCATATTGCCAAAATCCGGGGCCAGGATTCGCGAACACCTTTCTCGCAAATATTCGCTGCCTTTGCAATATTTGTTTTTGTCTGTTTTTTGCAACGTGGCTATGTACCTGCATAGTCACTTTTTGAAATTTAAATTGTTAAATAATTTATTTTTTAAATGTGAGGGATGAACCGCCATGTTTGCGACGTTGTCAACATGTCGGGAGCCCACCCCGACATCCCAACTCCGCTACGGTGCGGACAAACAATAGACATAAGAAATTTCACATTAATATTTGAAAAAGAATTATCAGATTCTGTACAAATAATTGTGGTTATCTATTGGTAACCTAAGTGGGTGACCTAGCATTTAACCCCAGATGCGCAGGTTTCATTTGGACTTGCGACAAGTTTCCACGGTGCCACAGTTTTAATTAATGCCAGTGGGCTTAATTTGTCATTCCGGGACGCGGCGAGATGGGAACTTCGGTGGTCACTCAGGCTTGAGATGAAACGCACCGGAGTTACGCAAGGTTCCTACTCAAGATATGGCAAGGTACAAAGGTCAACGAATGCCAGCTCATCGTTGGATTTTAACCCAGCTCAAACGAGCGTGACTAATCATGAGAAAGTGTGCCAATATTGCGCCTAAAATGTCTCTGCATTTTTCAAAGATTGATTTCGCCTGCAGTGTGTGCACCAATGTAATTTTAATTACGTTTACCTCATCCAAAATTAACATAGCGGCAATTAGCGACGATATACACTACCTGCTGCTGCTCTGGGCGACAAAAGGGAAGGGGGCGTATTCTTTGCAGGCTGTATAATTTGAATTAATAGCAGGCTCTGAGCAGGCTACAACATAATTTTCAAATTCTGCGGACTATTTTGAACTTACCTCCCTAACCTTTAAAAGTAGCTCTAACTTAATACTGTTGGATTCCAATTGAGTCGACCATATTATTAACTTCCCAGCTAAGTCTTCTCTAGAAGCTGCCAACTTGGCTTATATTACACGAGCCCTGTAATCCGCTGGAATCTGGAGTTTCACTTTTTTTTCCTCTGTGCCTCTATTCCCTCCCCATCCTTCCCCCTCCCCCCGCCATCAGCCGTGCCTTTCTCTGCAATCTGTATAGTACCCAGTTTCTAAACCTGAATTCCACCAATTAGGACCAGGCTTTATTTTGTGTGTTTGTGTATCACTCCGGTATCAATTGAGGCGGATTAAGTTGTCTCCTATAAGAGACAGTCCCCCAATCCCTGAATAGGGGACTTGTCTCCAGATTCTAGTTGACAAGATTGCGGAGAATATTCAGGGAACTGGTAGCGACACTGCACCTGCCATAATATTTGGGAAATTGGTTTTAAGGCCAGTGGTTTTAAGGCCATAGTGGTTTTAAGGGGATAGTGGCTTAACGGATAGAATGGCTTAACGGTCAGCGTGGCTCAACGGTCAGGCTGGCTCAACGGTCAGGCTGGCTCAACGGTCAGGCTGGCTCAACGGTCAGGCTGGCTCAACGGTCGGGTGGCTCAACGGTCAGCCAGGTTCAATGGTCAGATGGCTCAACGGTCAGAGTGGCTTAAGGGTCGTGGTTTTTCAGCGACAGTGGCGTCACTCGAATGGCCAGGATTGGAACTAGATGAAAGACATTTTTGACACCATTTTCGCTTAATCTCGAGTGTAATAGGGCCTGTCAGGGATGACACACGTGACGTATTTACCTGCAGGATAAGCGGTTTCACAAGTAGATCAACGTTTCCGGCTGACATTTGCACACGGACGTTGCTACTTCCCTTTGAAGACCCCCACCACCAGCCGTGTAATCCTGTCTCTCCCCGCCTGCCTTTCATCAGCTGTGTGCGATCAGGTGTGCGGTCATGTTGCGTGCGTCGGAGCACTTCCAGCATATTATGACCAGATTCTACCTGTTGATCAAGAACCCCTATATGGCCAGAAATTTTTTGTGCTATGGTCAGTGTCAAACCGATGATTAGTGGAGGGTTTTGCATTATGGAGCCGACGGAATGTTGAGGTGCAAAAGTACGGTACAAGGGAGCCAACCTAAACGTTTCTCACGTTCCGGGAGCCCCTTTTTCCCATGTCGTCCCCTTTTCCCCCTGCTGTTTGCCCAGGGAATTAGGCTTTGACGTGCATATTGATTACTTAGCTGCCCTCATTGGCGCGCGCCCGATTAATTACTGATCTTTTCTGTCAATAGCCGACGATCCCCTCGCTCCTGATATTGCCTCCGTTTTCTAGCCTCCGGATTCTTGCCTCCGGATATTTTTTTCCCTCCCTTTAAGGTTTGCTGTTGCTTGCACGGGAGGAATTCCTAGTCGTTTGGTCGTAATCTTGGCTAAGCGAGAGGACATTGGCTATTACTCATAAAAGTCCGCGTCTCTTTTCCTGGTGCTCGACACCCGCCGCGACCGGATAGTGCAATTTTCCTTATCAGGCGACCCAATTAGGAAATAATTGCACCTGAGCTAAAAGACATTAGGCTCCACTGGCGTTAAAATCTCGTCCAGGATATAATAGTTGTCGTTTCGGGGCCGAACGATAAAGCCGCGTTTTTTTTTCTATTTGGTTTTTGACCGGAGGAAATTGCGTCGTAAAATGTCCCCAAGTCACCATCTAACACTATGTCCTGGCTTATTGAAGCTGGTGCATGTGAAGGAGAACAAATTTAAGGCGGGTCATGGATAAGTGCCTGCTACGCTATATATAGAATCACCTGCGGGAAGGTTTGGAGATTGAACCGCATAGATTTTTTTTCTGGTTCTATTTCAAACCCACTTAATGAACTCCGATTCGCCTCTGATTCCAATAATGCTAGGTACGAGATTTTGTATCTCCAAAAGGCTGGAGTTGGTTGAATTGCGTTCAAAATTGCGAGCCTTGGAATGTAATGTAGTGTTTCGAAAAATAGAGAAGCACTCTCAATCTATTTGCCTATCCCCCCCCCCCTCCTCCCCTCCCCGACCGTTGAAAGCTGGGATCGGAAAACGGTAGACAATCTGTAAAGCGCACATAGAACAGTTGATTCAGAGCTGAGCATACTGGGGTAGTACAGGTCCAGCAGCAGCGGCAGCCATCAGTCTAGTCATCCATCCAATGAATTGGTTTCAAAGAGAGACGCTGGACCACTAATGCCGTTCTATCGATCTATGGAAATTAACGCCGCTTCCTCGCCGAATAAAGCTGTGGCTGCCTTTCCTACAGGCACAACCTATAATATGCTACCCCAGCTTTGTCTCATTTAGATCACACGGGAAAGGGTTTCATTTTGGAGATTGAGCGAGGAAAGATGGGAACCGACGAGAATTCATTTGGAGCTGCGCACAATTTGCGTTTATGTAGAACTGGTGAAGTTACGCGTAAAGTACGAGATTGCATCCACGAGATGGAGTTTGTTTGCAGTTGGCCAGTTTTGCCAACAAATGGCGCTGGTGGATGTATCGGATGAGGTAGTCGTGAAGCAGCCCCGGTAGCGGCATTGCCTCAGTTTCTCGCATGGTCTTAGAATACGAAGGTCTGCACAATCCCTATTATCGCCTGCCGGGGCTTTTTGCATGAGGTGCTCACTTGAGAGCGCCGTGAGACAGCTTTTCACTGCTGTATTATGTGGCGACCCTACCGGACTACGCTGAACTAAGGTAGATAAGAAGCCGCTACATGCCCAACATGGCCGCCGGCGACCATGTTGGGTCCCCCAATGTAGCGCTTCCCTTTTGTACCTATAAAGTTCAGCGTAGTCCGGTAGGGTCGCCACATAACACAGCAAAACAATGCAAAACGCCCCGGGAGGCGATAAGATAAGATTGTAGGGGAAGTGTCCGGGGGCTGGTTTCTCGCAACCTCTCATAACGGTATTTCTCCATGCCAGAAATTAAGCCAGTGTGGTGACTCTTGAGTGACCTATTGAGGTCAGCTTTCACACCAAAGTTGGAGCTTACCAGCTACTAGGAGATGATAGATCGCAGCCAGCCACATTTACAACCACACATTTGGAGGCTTGTCCACTTTCGTATTCATTGGCTGATCGTGTGCCACCTGTCAAGTAGCAAACTCCTATACATCCAGTCGTGTTGAACAGTGTCGCATCGAAGGATCGATGTGTAGTGGCTATTACAAAAATGAAACCAGTTCCCTCCAGGCGGATGGGTGGGTAGGAAGAAAATTTCTCAATTTGACNGGTGGGGGGTGGGGGGGGGGGTGAGAGATCCTTGGTCTAGTCCTGAGCGTGAAAAGTGAGCGGTCTCGCGAGACACGAGCGATATCAGTGGGCAGCGACGACATCTGTTGGACACTTGAATGCGGCACGCATGGACGCCAACCGGAGGAGAGGAATGGGCGGCTTCCCATGTCCATTTGGCGTCGGAGGGAGGGTAGGGGAGGTGAGCAAGACGAGCGCTAGATCGATCTCTTTTTCCGGCTGCCCATGAAACGCTTCTTTATTGGTGGCCTTTGGAGGTGAACTTTACCACCCACCACCCACTACCAAAAGAAATTGGGGGGGCCTTTCGTGACTCAAGGTTTTGTTAACATCTGGAAAATATCTTGGGAGAAAGTGAAATCTGCAAAATGCATTTTGTAGGTTTAAAAAAAATATCGGGTCAAGGACTAAGCTTTTTGACCTGTACAGTACTAAACTGCTGGATAACACTCCCTTTTCCGACACCATGCTATTTCCATTAGTTAGCAAAGTTTTGCACCAAAGGGTTTGAAATGCCTAGGAAGAAGAGTCGGTTCATTCTTCTTCCCTTCTTCCCACCCTCCACACCTCTTCTTCCTCCACCCCCTTGCACACCATCCTCCAAATCAATTCGGAAGTTCTCAAACTTTCATTTGGTCATGGTCCTGGGACGAATTTTATTTCTTGTGACAGGGTTAGGGAGCAGAGTCAGGAATTTAATTTGGGGGGGAGAGAAGGAAAGGGGGGGGGGCGGGAAAGGAGAAGAGAAACTTAGTTCCTTATAGGCTTTCTCTGCTCTCCGGGAATTATGCTTTGAATTTGGGATGCTTCCCCATTAGGGGATTGTGGACTGGGAGACGCCCTTTGACTCGCCGGGAAGAAAGGCGGAGGTGAAAAAGGAAAAGAAAAGGGGAGAGAAGGAGGGGAGAGAAGGGAGATGTGGTGGAAAGAAAAAGGACTGATCTTTCCTGTGTATATTGCACTCGGTAGGGGATCTCACTTTAGCATTTGCATCGACTTTTCTAGAGGTAAAGGGAAGTCTTTTTTGCTTTCATCGGTGCTGCCATCTAGATTGAATCTACTACGGACCAAGTAACGCAAAAAAGTGTGGTTAGATATATATTTTAATTATATATATTTTTTATTTATACACCATTGGGAGAATCGGCGCTCCATTAGGGGGGGGGNTGGCAACCCCGTCCGGCGAGCCAATTCAAACACCAGCCCACGGAGAGCGCTTCCATTGCTGCCACTGTTGACAAATCGAGTGAGTGAGTGCGCAGGCAGAAGAGACCCGTCGCTGGGTCGTCCGCGTCACTCGTTCGATTTGTAAACAGTGGCAACAATGGAAGCGCTCTCCATGGGCTGGTGTTTGAATTGGCCCGCCGGACGGGGTTGCCAGGGAACGCCGCCGCCGCAGCCGCCGGAAAAAAAAAAACATTCAGCGATGGCTAATATGTCCAGCACTGTACCACCATTGGATGGAGCCGAGGATAGGGAAGGAAGGAGGCGGCTGTGGCCTATTACACGGAAACAACCCCGGAATTATTCTGGGGGGAGCGTGGATAACCACAGAAAAACCCCAGTCAGGGTTGCCGGCCCCTGATTCGAACCCAGGACCAACTTGCTTCGGTGATATTTAAAAGTAAAGCAGTGGGTCCAGCTGTGGAGCTAAAACAATGTGGCAACTGTTCCAGTTTCAAGGTCGTTCTAGAGTCATAAATTTGAATTTCACATAACCATATTCGACAAGTAAAAGTTTCGCAGTTTTATGGTACCGTATCGAAAGGATTCGTCCCTTCCCCCCCCTCCCCCCCCCCCCAAAAAAAGTGGGGAAAAAAAGTGAAGAAGTGGGTGGAAAAAATCTCGATTTTTCTTCCATCTCTTGGAAGTTGGAATCGTTACATATGGGAACCGATAAGAAAGAGGTCCTCCGGATTGGCCTTCCCTCACTTTTATCTTCCGGGGGCTGGGCCCGTAATAAATTCCGTCCTCTCTCGGGGAAACAAACTTCAAGGTCTCTGTTACATCTCAGGAGAGAACCTTATACACTGTGCATTTTTCTACCTACTCTCTTTTGTGATCCTTCAAACTTTATTTTTCTCATTCCCTCCCCATCTGTAGGAACCCAAATCCATAGAAGGCAAAAATCCGCAGTCATTTTGAGCCATGCTTTCGACGATGTCATTTGGCGCCATTTCTGGGAAGATTCCCCTACCTTTCCCCGGGCATTTTGAATAGAGGTTCGCCTCCCCATAGGGTAGACTGGAATCCATTAGGGAGGCAACCCCATGAATGCATGCCTTTCGCTTGGTAATTACCTCTCTTGTTCTCTCCCATTGTGGCCATGCTCGAGGT
>JYFJ02001947.1:0-65880 GCA_000934665.2 Catajapyx aquilonaris | reverse complement strand
CCCCCCCCCCCTGGATCCGCCCCTGCGCTCTCACCTCGCTAGCAGCAGACACTCCAGACTCGATAAGGTCCTTGACCTTAGACTCGATTGCCTACTGCACACTCTCGCGACGTTTGCCCGAACTCCCTGCCTAAATCATAGTAAAAAACCTGAATTCGAATGCAGGTGGAGGTGGTACGATCGGTGGCAGAGTTCTCGCTGTTCTTTTCTCAATAGCGTTTAATCCCGTCGCTGTCCATTGTACGGCGGTGGGAATGCACCCTTTTCTCCTCTGCCATTGGCTCCTGTCCTTTTCCGGTGGGCGGAGCTCCAAGAACCCCCGTATCTCCCCCCTACTTTGAATTCTTCCTTGTAAGGACTTACAGGCTACCACATGTATTCCACTTTTCTAGGGTCCCGCATCCGTCGCCATCTTGGACGGACTTGCGGGCCCGCAGACTTACGGGAGTCCACGAGAATCCGCCCCTGAATAGATTGAAATGCTTGCATTAATTTCCTTGAATCGTAATACACCAAGTATAGTACAGTACCCGGTATGGATTTACAGGATAATATTGTGCACTGAATGATATTAAATATAAGGGATTAAATATTAAACTATATTCAATGAATGGAATAATATACAGGGTGTTCCAAGCATGCGGGTCATTTTAGTTGAATCTGTTATTTTTGTGTAGCGTGCTGCGCCTCCACCCAGGTGCCCTATTATATTATAAAACTGCCACATCAGCTAGGGAGGCATGGTGGTCGAGTGGTTACGCCACTGGCCAGCCAAGCGGGAGGCCGGGGCAGAATTGCACTCCCTACTCTGCCCGGGGCCAGCAGAAAAGGCCTGGTGTATTTCACAAAGTCAGAAATGACTAAAAATTACAGCGCCCTCCATTGTGAACCTCCCCTTCCCCCCTAAGAGGGCTGTGCCCTATCACGGGGTATTTAAAAAATAATAATAAAAATAATATTTAAAAAACTGCCACATTCGACAACCTTATGGAGCACGCCTAGGAGTAAATTAGTCACTTGAATCGGGGCGTAACAAGCTACGCAAAAATAATAGCTCCGGTGTTTGGGAAGCCCAAGACCCTGCTATGTTGTACTTTTTCGACTATTGCACTGAAAAGCAAAGAAAAGAAGCAACTGTCGCTGCTGCTTCTGAAATGCATCGCGCTAACATCCTTCGTCTCTTTCTCTGACCCTGCGGAGGCACCTTTGCCTCAGCGCCCAGACTACGGTAACGAGATACAGAACCCGCACCACGTCTCACTCCCCCCAAACGCACTCCCGACTGCGTCTGGGAAAACCGTGTTTCGAGGAACACGCTCCCACCTCGTTTCTAGTGTAACTGCTCCCTATCCGTATTAAACATTTTCTAAATTCAACTGCTGTTCGAACAGAAGGTGAATTTCTTTGTATTGTATTGTATACTTGCATTGTATATGCAGTCAATGTTAAATTATTCAATACTGTATTCAGGAGTGGGGGAGGGGAGCGGCAGATGACCAACTGCCTACCCACGACTCAAGTATAAATACAGCCCTGGTCATGCCATTACAAATATCACACGAGTGGCGTAAATACTCTTGAACATGTAAACTACAAACCTTTCCTAAGACTATGGTCAAAGAAATTTCCAATGAATTTTAAAAACATATTATATGTGATCATATGATCATACAACCAACATGGCCCCTGGAGACAAAGGGTTAATAAGATGGTTTTAGATGCTGAATATGTGAGTAAAATAATGTGATTGAATCTGAATGTCTCCAAACAGATTGCATGGCCATGGAAATAGAAATTGCCTCCACCAAATTAATAACTTCCATTCTTTACATCTGCATGTTACGGCCCCCATTGTAAGGAGCTATGAAATTATTTTATTGTAGCTAGATTCAATAATACAGTATATCCTGTTGATTAATAACTTGTTTATTCAACAGAGCTGTGAAGAAATTGCCAGCAAAGTCCAGAAGTTGAGTGGATTCATGAAGATCCAGATGGCACCAGATTTGGCGAAACCTGTCATTATAGGATATGAGCCTGTGAAGGAAGAGCACATCCATCAGCTTCGTGAACGAGCAAGAGGCAGAGAGTAATGGCAAGGAAATTGATTAATGTCATTGGCTTGAGAAACTAGGCCCATATACGAGGGTGGTTCAATATAAAAGTTTCCTGGCTCAGACATATTGTAGAAACTCTTTTTAATGCAAGAAATTTACATTTACAGTTAGCCACACTGTTTCTTCACTTATCAACATAATCACCTTCAATGTTAAGGCATTTGTCCCAAAGATTCACCAATGTTTCGAAACTCCCAGCAAAGAAAGTAGGGATCTGGGCCCTCAGATGGCTCATCTTTTCATGAACCTGGCCGTTGGTATGAAAACAGTGACCTTCCATCTTCAAACTTGAAAACATGTGGAAGGTGCTAGGGGTCAAATCAGGGCTGTATGGAGGATGGGCACGGTGTTCCCAGCCAAAATCTGCAATGGCTTGTGTCAGCAGGGCAGAGTGGGGGTGGGCATTGTTTCAAGCAGAATCACACCAGCGGTGAGGAGACCAGTACTCTTGTGAAGAATTCAGAGATTTCAGTTGGACTGTGTTATGCAATAATGAGTCACCCCACGAGAACAGTTTTGAGAAAAAGGGGTTTGAATGTCACACCTGTGAAATTAATTCAGTGTCCTTTTTGATCATTTATGGCAGAAGTATGCAGATTTCACCAGCTTGATTTTAACTGAATGAAGTATGATCCTTTGGGTATATGTTTCTGGGCTTAACTCATTTTTGACATTTTTGTGGGTTGACAAATTATTGCATAACACACCGTCCAGTTTGTCCACTGTTCAGCAAGAAGGAATAGCAATGGTAATTTCCCCTGCGTCCAGAAAATTAGGCAGGACACGAGCCCACTTTTTTTTTCAAGCTTTTGTTGATGACAGATGCACAGGCTCAAGCAGTCACACCAGAACAGCAATAATGCACAATATAGGGTGTATCAGAAGTTGGTACCTATTTTTATTTCGGAATAACTTTCCAACGAGTACATGTGTACACCTACGGAAGTGAAACATGATTCAAAATGTGCGGGAATTCATGAGATTTGAGCTGGGTGACACCTTGCTACTGCGGCACTGCTGGCAAGCGCAGCTTGACACTTCTTCCATGGTGGCTTTTTTAGCTGGCGCAGGTTGACACTTCTTGCTGTGGTGGGGCTGTAGCAGGAGCAGCTTAGAACAAAATGTTGGACCACCTGACTGTGACATAAGGATGGGGTAGGAGTGTTTGGGGGCTGGCCTGTGATATCATAGACAGGTGGTCCGACATTTTGTTCAAAGGTGACCCTACTAGCACCGCTACCGTGGAAGAAGTGTCAAGCTGCGCTCGCTAGCAGTGCTGCAGTAGCAAGGTGTCACCCAGCTCAAATCTCATAAATTCCCGCACATTTTGAATCAAGTTTCACTTTTGTAGGTATACTCGGAAAATTATTCTGAAATAAAAATAGGTACTGACTTCTGATCACTCTGTATGTGACCCTGAAATATGCGGCTAAGTTTTACGCCTACACCTCATAACTGTTATTTTGTTTTATTGGTATGCCAGATCCAGAAAACTTATGTATTGAACCACCATGGTATACATCACGAGAGGAACAAATAGGGGGAAGTAGTTTATGGGCAAGTTATTTTAATTTTTTGTGATAAGTCAAATCCATGACCTTGACCTCTGTCAGGGGGGTTGTATTTCACATCACCATTTATTTGAAAGTATGATGAAAGTTGGATGCAATTGAATAGGTATGAAGGGAAGTGACCCAACTCCAGTGAGGCAAATATTTGATGAAAAACCATGCAGGGACCATAATATTTGGAGTATTAGCATATAAAATTTTTCACAAATACTACATGCATGTTAGAGTTCATAAAATATTTGGTCTGGATAAAACATGGTGTTATGCAAGGTGTAGCGTGTAGGAATGTTTGTAGGAAATGGAGTTGGGTTGTTTCTTGTCTTGCCAGCATTTTTGACACAAATGACATCTAAAAAATCCCCCAACATTTATTGGTTCAGTATCATTGGTACAACAATACTATATTTATATCATCACATGTCACATTATCAACATCTGGAGAAGAAAGACTTTGAATAAAAGGCCTCCTCTGACCAAATAATGTGGAAGTACAAGATTCAGGGTAACCCCGCTCCAGGGAGTAGGGTTACTGTGCATCTATTTACATGATTCTTTACCTCCTTAAGGGTGGAGTTGAGTGGTAGTATTAGTTGTGCAGGTACTTACAGACATGCAATATAGCAGGGCTATTCAATTGGCTGACCGTGGTCCAGACGCAATTTTGTCCGGAGTGCGACGATATACAGGACAGTTTGAAACAGCATTTGAAATTACTAATTCATCCCCGTCACCTCTGCTTGGCCGGGTCTTTTTCCGCTTTTCACCCGACATGCCAGGGCAGAATTGCACTCCCTACTCTGCCCAAGGCCAGGAGAAAAGGTCTGGTGTATTTCAGAAAGTCAGAAATGACTATAATTACAGTGCCCTCCCTTGGGAACCTCCCCTTCCCCCCTAAAAGGGCTCCGCCCGTTTCCGCCCTATCACAGGGATTTTTTTTTTTAAATTACTAATTCATGTTATTTTTTCTGGGAAAAAGTGCTACCAATTTCATCAAATACACACCCATTCAAATCGCCCACATTCACCTAAGCTCGTGTGACCTTAACCCCCCCCCCCCGCCAAATCCCCACCCTTTACGGCTTGTGCTTATGAAATGGGCCCCCCGACGAAATTATTTCTGCCTATTATGCGCCTGTACAGGACATCATAAAAGGGCGAAAATGTCTTAATATGTCCAGTCTTGATAGACCCTTCTACCCTTGCTGCACATGTTTCTATTTTAGAAAATGAACCCTGTGGTACCATATAAAATCCACATATTTACTGGGAGGGGAGGGGGGGGGGGTCCGGACCTTCAATGGCCCAGGAAAGGCAAATACTGGACCTTGTAGTAGTTGAATAGCCCTGCACTATAGGGATAAATCATAAAACGATGCATTTCGCATTTTTTAAAGAGTTGGGTCACTTCTCTTCTTGCCTATTCAATTGTGTACATCAGGGTGTCTAGTAACCTGCAAAACTGAGAAATTATCGGGGAATTACGTTTCCTGTCTGGAATAATGTATCTTATACTATGACAATGATTAAAGGTTTTTGTGAAAGTTTTCTTGTCTGATTGATTTATTATGATATTAAACAGGTGACAGGTACAATTGGCCAAGAAAGGATTTAACCCCCTCGCTACCACATAGGCCCGACCCCGAACCACGTAGATTTCGGCTTACGCCTACTCCGAAGATACGGACAAAGTATTTTACCAATAGGGAAATTCCACGAAAGAGCGGACATGGGGTGCGGTTCTTACATCTTGACGCAGTTGGAATCTGAGTGACTAAAACCGATAGCATGTGGACCATGGTTTCCTTAGACATGTTAGTTTGTGACAGTATCATTCCCAACAACACAGTATTATTCCCAGAGTATCTAAGCGTGCGCTCTGTGATATCCGTTCGGCTAATGCACATTGCCAGCTGGTTATTCGCTGTAGCGATATGTGAAAGGAAGAGAGACAGACGTTTTCATATAATTCAAGGGCACAAAATGCAACATCGACCTGTGCAATCACTTTGCTGTATTCATGAATGTGTGACCTTCCACAGCCACACCAAAAGGTATCCAAAGGGCAAAAACTGACCTAGTTCCTATTTCAGTGCAGCGGAGCCATTATAAGATTATGAATTCACAGACATTCCAATCTCCAAAAATTTATGCTACTCCCAGTAAATCGCTGTAGGTGGTACATACGTAACGGGTGGATATCTCAAATGTTTTCACGTTCAAAATGAGAATTCTCCCAATCTAATGGCATGATGAGGTTCCTCGCACCCTACTGCCCCACATGCACTTGAGCTTCGAAACCTGTGCTGTCAAATTTCGCAGAGTTTCCCCCTAGTTGCATATACCCCAGAAACTGGTGTCCAATGACGGATTGTACGTAACGAGATTTCAGACAATCGCACACGCGTGGATGGCCATCGAATGAAAGGACCTGTTAGCCCTGCTACCTAAACGGCAACCATCTTGCGCATCTTGTAGTGTATAATGTATGCACCTCGTTTTACGCTAAAGGTTCGCCACTGACTGTGTCTTTGATGTGGTAGGGGTTGCTACCTAGCGGCCTTGGTAGGAATCAAAACATGTTGTCACGTGGTGAACTGTTTATTAGTTTTTTATTAGTGTTTATTAGTTGATTTAGAGGCAGGAAAACTCGTGTGGTTTTTACCCCGTAAAAATGTTGTAAGAATATTCGTGTGAGACAAATGCCGCCTCAGGGAACCAATATGCGAAATGCAAGCCCCATCGAGATATCACGCGTTTGCCCAATCGCGTATCTCACCCTCTCTCCCTCTCCTCTCTCTCACTCTCCCCTAAAAGAGAGACAGGAGCGAGGGACGGACTCAGGATGGCGTTCGTTGGCAAAGCAAGGGCGAACTCTTTCTCCAAACTGATGAAGGTCACCCTTTAGAAGCATTCTTCCATTGAATGACATATATTAGAGTGGCTGGACAGCAACATTTTGATCCAACTCCCCTGCGTTGCCAAGTTTCAGTGATCTGCTCCAATCTAATGACACGAATCATTGAGCCTTGTGGGTGGCCTTTCTTTGCCAGGATAACCTTGAACAGGTCCTTTCCATGATGTCCCTCACCTTCACATTTCTGCGCTGCATCTGATTTTCATAACAGTTAATCTATTACGGCAAGTACCTAGCCGCGGTGGACTCCTAAACACCTCAACACGGCTTCCGATTGTCTGTACGTAACGCGTGGAATTGCCCAATAATAACAGCCATAATTACCAGATCTGGGAATGACGCAAGCGAAAGGTTTGCTCCCGGGTGGGGATTTGAACCCGGGACCTTTCGCATAGCAAGTCGAGACGTTACCATCTCAGCCACCGTGCCTCCCCCAAACTTATTAAATATTAATATTATTATTTATTTATTTATTTTATTTTATTTATTTACGTTACCCCATTTTAGGGCTGGGTTCTTTTAGGGGGGACCGCTCTGGATACAAAGAATAGTTGAAAGAGATAGGAGCGGGAAAGGAAAGAGTGGTTAGTACAAAACTATGATACAATTCCATGACATACATCAGTTCGTGCAGAGGTTGATTCTTTTTACGACATTTTCAAAAAAGTTGTACAGATTATATGCTGCCTCTTTTGTTATGCCAGCATAGAGCCAATGAGTGCGGTCAGGGGGAAAAGAGGGAACATTAATATTATCATAATAAATTAATATTTATTTACGGCTTGTTGGTACGTCAGAAAACTCTGAAATTTGAGTTTTCCGAAGTGCCAACAAGCCTCAGAAAGATGGCAACAACTGTGACTAGTATGTCGAAGCTTAGGCCTTGGAATGTCGAGGAAAAAAATAACGTTGCAGTAAGAGCAGAAGGTGAAGGGACACGGAGGAAGCTCATTGAGTAGGTGCAGTGCTGGCCCCGACTGTGGGACTTGTCCATTTTGCCTACATGTCCACTTGTGGTTATTAATAACTGTTATTAATGAATAATGTAAACACGCGTATAAACTTCCTATTGTAAAATTATATCTACCCTAGGATAAAGATTGTGTGTCTACTGGAACTGTCTCCCCCATATGGCTATATAAAGCCCTTCTGGGGTAATGAAAAAAATATATAAATAAAAAATAACTGTTATTAATAACAGCTAATAACAGTTATTAGCTCTTGCTCGCACTAATGAAAACACCGCTTGCGAGAAGACAAATTCGCATGAGTCAAAAAGTGCCCGTTTTCGTGCGCAAGAAGTCGACTGTTCGCGGATATGAGAATGGACCTTTAGTGCCACATTCACGGCCTTCCCTTGTTAGTGTGTCTTACAGTTAGTGCCTCTGAACAGTGAGTGTATCAGGTTCAAGTTGATCTTTGCAGAACCTGTGGGGGTACACAGTGCTGTTTTTTCCATCACTGTACAAATGCAAGGGAATCTGCTTGGAATCTGCCCTCTTCCATAACTCACATTCTGGTGAATTGTTTGTGATAATTTGGTTGGAGCCCAGACAGGTAGTATGAATTTGTGATTAGGCCATGCTTGACAAATACCTGGAGTATGTGATAATTCCTAATAATGTGGATTTTACTGTACCAGTTCTTGCATGTCAACTCTGCTTGAGACACCTGCAGACCAAGATACCTAGTAAAAGAATGTGTGAGAGAGAGGAGTGGGGGCTGGTGGGTTGGTGGTGGGGATTAACGTAAGATGGTGGTTATGGTGGTATTATAGTCCCTTGCTTTGGGCTGAACAATATTTTATTTACAAATGGCTATGTGAGAGGGGAGGACAGTACCAAAACCAAAGTGAACAATTGGTGCACTGGTGGCAGTAACAGCTTATCAAGGACAAGCAGATGCGTTTGGAAGAAGGAACTTACAAAAACTCTCTCTAATACAGTAATAAAGAGACAATCTTGGGGACAACAAGTCAAAAGTGTATGTATTATTGATCATTTCACATAAGTAAATCCAATTTCAGAAAATGAAGCACTTGTCATCATATATCATTATATGTTGACCATCGGTTTTACCTGTTTTTATAACTAATCTACAGTTTTGTTTACGTATAGCTGTACTACAATCACAGCCTCAGAGTGGAGTTTTCAGTTTATTGCTAACCTTGGCCTAGTGTCCCCTGTAAGGGACACCTGCACAGTTGTTGCATTTTAATTTTATGCGCTAGTTCTGCTGCTGCTAAATAACTGGCAGTACTTAGTCACGGGGGCTCAGTTGAGTCACAGCTAATGATCTAAGTTCAAACATGGTCAGTATTGCTTCAGCTTTTTAAGATACATGTGTTTGAATTTTAGCTCAGGGAAAAATGTCTGCTCCGTGTTCCGAATATGATTGGTAACGCTGTTCCACAAAATAACAGTTTTTCTCTTTTCTGAAGATTTGAATAGTGATTCCTATTGTACTTTCTGCGCTGAATCCGAATATCTGCTCAGAAGGTTTTTTTCAGGCACAGCTTTTGAGATATATCGTTTTAAAGTTTGGAACGGTTTTTCAGGAGAGACAAAAAGGAAAAACCGCATGCGTATATTGCTCCATGTAGAGTTTCGTGGTTTATGATGCTACACACCTAGTGCCATAGATCTCATATACTAGAAAGCAATAGGTCAGTGTCTATTGGAGGTCAAAATCAGTGGAGTTGGGCCCTTTGGCAACTGAATGCCCGAAGCAATGGTTCTTGTTGCAAATTTCAGTGGTATAGTCATGCCAGCCCATATCTGAACACATCATATTCGTAAATCATATTACGACCTACAGTAAAACTTCTATAAGTCGAATCTCCATGGGACCTCGGTGAATCACAGTATCAGTGGTGCGGATGTAAAACAAAAAAATTGTCCACTATTCCAAGTGATGGGGTAGGATTTGGGTGCTGCCATAAGCACAAGGAGATTAATATGCCAAGACCAAAGCTAATGCAGGAGGTAATTCCCAATGAATAAGGGAGATGAAGTGGCGCCGCGGTAACGCGCGCGCCCACGGATATTAAGGTCCCGGGTTCAATCCCCACCCGGGGTTCCCACCTTTATCCGTGCAGAGTTGGGCCATCTCTGGCTTCATTTCGGGTGGCAATTTCCGACAGACTAAGCCACCCAGGGGAGTTTGCAACAACTGAATCATCACTGTGAAGAGGTATGAACTAACAAACTGTCCTGCCCTGAATGGTACACCAGTGCTGTTACCAGTGGGAGTAGTTCTCATCACGTATGAGTTTGATCATTCTGTGATGATTATTATGGTATTCACTCAAACAGTATTGAGGAAGGGTCAGAATTTAGGAAACTGGAAAACTGGAAAAAAGTACAGTAACTTACATACACTATATACTGTGGAACCAATCAAAACTTTTCGCGCTAAAAATTTTTTCCCTTCTCTTAAATCAATGCGGTATTTTTATCTTTTTATACCAAGTTTCTAAGGTTTTTATAATGTTCTCAATATTAGAATAAATTGTCTTTCCATAAATAATTCAATTGCATAACCTAAATTTGTTTTCATTTTCCACTGAATAATTACTTAAATGTGGGGGGTCCGAATTTGCAGCACTTTTTCAAAAGCATCATTATGACACTTCTTTCTAAACTCAAAATGCCTTTTGCTTTTAATCTTTACATGGATTCCATAACGTATAGATAGTTCTTAGGCCACTAATGAAAGAATCTCTCGACATTGAGAAATCAATAATATGATTGAATCGAGCAAAAGAAGAACAGCACATGTCACAAAATGCAACTTTTTCAGGAGAGACAAAAAACTGATTACAGAGCTTACCGTTCACGACTGACAGTTCATACTTTCGGCTATATTAGCAGACAGGCATATACGCTTCCAGAAATGTAATTTGGTACTCAATACATTAATTAACTATTGAGACGGAAAAACAGCACAAATCCGGGGATATGTGCTGTTCTTCCAGCACACATACAAACTTTGTCCCGTTCTCCTGCCTTACTCATGCAAGTGACATGTGTTTCTTTTCCATCAAACGATGCACATGGACAAGGACTACCACATCCCACGATAATCTCATTTTCGCAAAAAATGGACTTGTGCTGTTCTTCTTTTGCTCGATTCGATTGTAACTTTAATACGAAGAAAGTAAAACCGAATTAGTGGTCCGACTTTGTTGCCTAAGTTCCTCTATCTAATTATGTAGGCTACTGGCATCTGCATTGATTTACGCCACTAAAACACGTTACTTCACCTTCGGGCAATGTAATCCTTCTCTCTGCGTTTTGCAGCTTGTGGACTTACTGTATTTATGTTTAATAACTATACAGTGATTCTAAAAGATCTTAGGTCGAATTTTCCCCACACTGCTAGTTACTGCTAACTGAGCAGTACCAGTGTTTGTCAGTGGTACTGCTAAGTTAGCAGTAACTAGCAGTAGGACGAAAATTCGAAACTTTGACATTTACAGTCTCTGGTGTTCATGAGCAACCTTTGATCTCTCCCTGGGAGTTCTCACTGGCACCAATAGCATATACTCTCTTAGGGATCGTCACAAGATCCCTGCAAGATCCCATTTCAATGGTAAGCAAGATGTTGCCGCGTAATGTAAGTATGTCCCCAAAATGAGCACGTTAGTTGGGTAGTTAAAGAGTGAAGAAATAGATTTTGCGAAGGGCGCAGGTGAGGCTTTGTAGGGCTGCGCAGGCGCCGATTTCAAAGCCGTGTCCCGCAAGATGAGATATTTTCAGTTGGCGAGCAGACGTGCTGCCCGACACGGGAATTTTCTGCTCCCATTCCATTGCCGTCCCACGTGCAACATGCGCGACGTGGTAAGCAACCCTGATTCTTTTTACGTTTGCCGCTTTCAGAATTGTGCAGCCAAGAAACTGATGATATTACGACATTTGCAGAATTTTTTGAGATGCTATTGTTGATGAGTTAAAAATTTCATGCTGGACGGTATTTCTATAGAATGAATTTTTTTACCAGGTGTGGTCATCAATATTTATCGTTGACATACGCGAGCTTTTAAAAAATAACAGTGAAATGCTGCTTTAATAGTTAAATATGCATAGTACCGCTGCTTACTGCTGCCGGGATGAAACGGTCGGATTTTTTCCCCCATTACACTCATTATTGCGTTATGAGTCTCCCATATTTTACGTAGTACAGATGTTGTGCCAAGAACTTGGACTAGGGTACAAGTTACACTACAAGTGTCATTCTTTAAAGCTTGGATGATTTTGTTCCTTGGATTGTTAATACACATGGTAAAAAGGTTTATACCGGACAGTAATTTGTGCGAAATGTGCCTGCTCACGAAATAGGCCTATTTTATCCAAGAATGCTTATCTAGCGGCAAAGTAATTTGTAATAATTATACCGTTTAACCGGACTTTTTAAACATGAGAGGTTCTCTGAGACAATTCCACCTACCCACCCACCTTATACTCGTTATCTCTTTATTTGCGATATTAATTCCTCATACTGTCGTATTTAACAGTTTCTGGAACTTATAAGGCGCTGATCAATGCGATTGGGCTATGACTGAGTTTGCAAAGTGATAAAATTAAAAGTTATGTTCCATATCATTTGAGACATTTCTTTATGCTCAAACCTTGCTCCTGGAGCCTTTCATTTCCGCCCCCATCAGCATCTTCTCCTCTAATGTCTATAAAAGGGTGTGTCTATTAAATGTGTCCGTTTAAAAATCCTTATTAAAAATAAGAATAACAGTTATGTCATTATCTGAAATTACGGTCGTCAAGAATATTGCATTGTCAAGTTTTTTTTTGTTGTAAATTGACATTCAGCAATTTGAGGAAAAGGTATAGCCTACATGCTATGATATGTGATAAAATTCAGTTATTGGTCTGAAAATGTTTTAAGCAAGTAGTTTGCATGCTCCCATTCTTATAAAATTATAACAGCATCTGAAAACATAAAATGCAGAACGAACATTGTTAAATTTGGGTCAAAATTGAGTTAGCCTATACTGTACACTGTACAGTTTGTAATACGATCCTTTGACATTTACCTGTACTTCTTAATGGTCAATTCAGTGTTCATCCAATCCAAAGAAATATTTGAAAAAGTACTCCCATAAGGGAAAATGCAATCTTCAGACCTTCATATCTCAAATCATTGAATTGTGTCTTGGACAGTTCTGCATTTCAGGCTTTCATTTCTTTAGACCTTTAAAGCCCACCTGTGTCAACTCAAATAAATTGAAACTGACCCAATTCTTGGCACACAATGCAACACAAACGCGTGGTTTTTCCTTCATTTGATTTTATACAGACTGGCCTCAATCAGTCTTGCTGAATAATCGTGTCATGAGTGCTTAAAAACACTTAATCGATAATAGAGCATAGAATTGAAACGAACAAACGATAAAAGTATTTATGATTATTCACAATTATGTGATAACCTTATAGGCTTATGATGCACCAGTATCGTACTGTACAGCAGTAAAGTTATACCGAAATGACCTCTAGTCCTAGCAATAGTAATTCCTATCAATACTAATGTGTCCTTAGAGACTAAATTATGCAAAACTCCGTTTGATTTGTGACTCCGAAGTCGTTTCTATGCGTGCTAGAGAGAGAAACGATGGTACGCCTCACATGTAGTCCTGCAGTACGTAATAATCAATCGTTTCTGGGAATGCAGGACATTCTCCCCCTGCTTCTAATCACGTTGACAGAGTTGAACACGAAAGGTAATATATTGTTCTCCAGCTCATGCTACACCTTATTTTTGTACCCGAATTCACGTGTAGTTATGAACAACACACTGCCAGAATGGCTATATCGTATGATGGCAAAAATAGGCCATATTTTCTCCTCTGTATTTTCATTGCAAGAGCTGCGCACATTATTTTCACTACGCTGCGCTGTACTGTAAGATGTCGCGTCGTAGTTATCTCGAATATTGACTGTATTGGGTAGAATAATGGCGGCAGTAAATAGATCTGCCATTTCGAAGAATTCAAGTCGCATTATTTATATGAATCCCATGTGACCAAAGAGGTTGAAGATGGCAATATATATGTCCTCCTTTTCCCTTGTTCCGGAACGGCATTCGGTCTCGAATGACTGTAATCAATAGGAACTGTAAAAAGTGGGAGATGTGAGAAGGACTTTTCTAAGAAGCCCTGGTATCTGTCGCAATAAGTTGCCAGAACAGTGAGTTTGAAGAGACACTCTATATCCCGTAGTATTGTTTCATACCGGCTTCTATAGGCGTTGCGTGATAGGCGGTATTGGAAAGGTCATTGCAGGTCATATCAAAAATGAGGAGTGTGCACATTTCTGGGCTTCATAATATTACGGGAAGGGCATGAATGCAAGGGACTAATGGACTGTGTGAGTGGGCGAAAAAAAAACTTATAATCGCGTGATGAACGTGAAAAAATCTAGATGGGCTCGCGAAGGAGTTGACACGAAAGAGAAGTTTCCAAAATCACATGCAAAAGTCTTCTCAAAAATAAAATGGATAATATGTTTTCACGCAGAATTTAATTTTGTCTTTTCATTGCGCTGCAATATTAGTGTAGATTATAAAAATTTCATATTATAAAAAGTGGTAGGAACATTAATTATACAGTAATGCTCATGATGAGAAGTCATACTCGTACTTATAATAACACAAGGTACCCCTCAGCAATTTGGATATACTGTACAAGGAAAAAGGAAAGAGGACGAACTGCGGCGCTGGGTGTCTGTAAGTTTGCGAAACATCACAAAATGGAATTCACACTTATCTATAGGCTGGAGGAAAACTGTTAGAACTCCTTAGAAAAAGAAAAGCTGGGAGCTCTCGATAAAATAGGGAAAGTTTAGTGAACTGATTTTTTCCCTCCTACCACGCGAAGCTGAAAACTTTGATGCGGAGTGGGAAAGTGCTTCCATATAATGAGTTTTTTTTTTTAGTGGAAAAGTTATGTGCGATGTCATACCTGACACTAGAAGTGTCTCAAAGACGAAAAGGCTTTCAAGGGACAATTTCCAGTAAAGTGAATTTCGTCGGGAAATGAATCGTTCTATTCATGCCATCTGGTTATTTCATTTGAAATGGTCAATTATCACCCAAACGCTTTCTACACTAGATGAAACTTTTCGAATAATCGACACACTATTATGTAATTTTTGTTACGTACAATATTGCTTCTCATGAACATATGCAGGCGTTAAGAATTTTGCCGCTGCTATATATAACACTATGTGAAATCTTCTGAAATAAATATAAAGAATGGCCATATAAAGTGATCGATTCCAAAGCTCCATATTCCACTTGCGCTCTCTCATGTGAGACTAGAGTTTTGTATGCAATGCAAGAACTCTGCAAGTTCCTTTCCATAATCTACTCATTTATGGCCCCGTCCCTTCCCTTATGATAGCTCACTGTAGTTTAAAATGGACTAACTAATGGAGACGACCATACTTTGTTCAGCTACTAAGTTCGACGACTTTTCTTGAAAACTATGAAAACAATGTTTCTTGCAAAGTGCGGACCTAAACATTTTCTTGCCATTGGACACACCCATACAATAATAATTATTAGTCGCGCATGTTTTTATTTTCTCTTATGATTGGCCATAGTGACCTCCATATGCCAATAGTGGATCGTATACACTATCTTGTGCGGAAACCATTAATATCATGTGTTGCCAGGGAGGTTAGCGGCATCTAACCGGGCGCAGCCGCAATATAACAAGTAAAGGGATTTCTTTCCTGTTAGCCGGGTTGTGAGAGCATCCTCTTCCACCCGACGCGGTGGGGCGTGCAAGGCCCGATTTCCACTGGAGCAAAATAGTTGGTAAAATCTGTTTTGCAGCAGCCAAGTTTCATGATATTTTTTTTAAAAAATTGCCAGTGGCAAGCAGATTTTTCCAGTTATTTCACTCCAGTGAAAAGGTGTCGCTTTCAGCCAAGTCTGCTTCACCCTTGGCTCATTCCATATTGTAACAATATTTTAAGTTGTTCTACGAAATAAAATGGAATAGATAAATAAATCAGTGAAAAATCAATATATTTTACGTATTTTATATTATAAGACAAGTTTGCCTCACTTTGTGCTCCTTTTTTAAAGGCTTTACCCTCGTAATTGATCATGTTATTGAGGCACCAATGATCTGTGACAAAAGAATGACATCTGTCCTATGAGAGTGGGAATAGTAGGTGAAGTGGTTGTTACATCGAATCGCAGCACTTCTATAGCAGTCAAGAACACTGGTGGGATATTGACCTGGAGTTCTGAATCACCCTGTTCATGCAGGGGGCGTGGAGTATAGTTCATGCCGTTTCACTCTCTTGAAGGATTATCGACTCGGGAATTATCACAAAGAGTCATGAAGTGATAAAACCTCTCTTTTCAGATGGACTCTGATTGAATGAAGAACTGAGGCAAGGACTGGAATTTATTTATAGAGTGTTAAACCCGAAGAAGATAGAGGCATTTTATGGGCATGGTGCAGACCCTGATGCAGGCAATGCGGAACAAGCGGAAGAAATTTGATCGCGATATGGGCCACAGTTTTATTTCTGTGATGTAACTGGGCTCTTGGGTCAAAGGTCTTGGCGAAAGTTGCAACTGTTCCGGAAGAAGATTAGGAGTCATAATGCTGCTCGGTCTAAGAATATTTGAAATGATGTGAGACAGCACTTCACCTGTGAAGGAAATTCAACATTTCCGTAAAATTACAGGTATGGCCATTAGATGATGAACTGATCGCATGAGCATGAAATTAAACAGTATGAGTGACACATCTCTGAGGGTATACATATGCATGAGACATTGAGTGATTGTGAAAAATGTTTCTGCTCTAGCAAGAAATGAATGATGTGGCACATCATCAAATTGGATGTTATGCATTAATTGGTCACGAAAAATATCGGCCTAACTCTACGTAGAGTTGCATATATTATACAGCTGTGCCACTGTTTTTACAACTGAAATCCGAATATTTCTGGTAAACATGATAATGTGGTCAAGGTATGCGGACATGTCCTGAAGAATTGCTGATTAAAGGAAAAATTCCGTTTATTTATGGGTCTTAGGTGAGTACAATGACTTGGTGAAAGGGAATGACGTTGTTGTTGTTGTTGTTGTTGTTGTTGTTGGATCATCATCATCATCATCATCATCATCATCATCATCATCATCATCATCATCATCATCATTTTAAATATTTAAAAGTTACGTTCAGCAGCGATTTAGCGATAAGGGTTGACTTTCTGGTTTAGGCTTAATGCCAAACGGTAACTCCCGTCAAGTTATTGCCGAACTGTAGTACTGAATCCATAAAGCCAGTCGAATGGCCTTCATCAAAACTTGGCTAAAGACACCAACAATTTCTTCACTACTAACCTGGTTTTATTCACACTTTTTGTTAGTCTGTTTAACATACTCTCTAGGTATGGATTCTACCATAAAGCACAGCATGCCTATGAGTACTATGTCACTTTCTGTCAGGCCTTCTCACATATTGATCATTTCGTCTGAATTAATTCGAGTTAGAAAGATGACGGATTATATAATATCAGTCTCACCACTCCATGTCTTTTTGGTAATATGAAATGTGTAGAGGTGGAATAATGTCACGAGTCGACGTAATGAAAGTTGAAGGTTTCGGTGGGGCGTTGGTGTAATGTCAGGAAGCTTGTCCATTGATAGAAAGATCGATTTTGTGTGAGAGCGGTCGACGGAGCGCCTTGGCATCTATCTGCAATCGTGTTTCCACCGCATTGCACTGTGGGACCTACACTGCCACCTGACACACCAACCAACACCGAGGTCCTTTACATATAGCTTTGGGGCCTCTATACCATGCAGTAGAGCCAGCTCCACCACCACCTCCACTTACGATCAATGGCGGATGTGTGGATAGGGGGCAAAAATAAGGTCAAGTATCGACGGTGCAGAGGAGCCATCCGCGTAATTGCGTACATGGGAATACCATTGGCAGCACACCTGGACCGCCTTTGTGCTCTTCTTTGTGCTGTCCAAGTCCCTAGATGTAAGGAAGCCACGGGCTACTCGTTCGGTTGAAGGACACTTTGCCTTGCCTTCGATTTCTTGCACCAAAGTTACAGGGACTTTTCGCGATCGGCATCTTAGCCGCATGGACAGATGAAGAGCAATTGAGCAAAAGGTCACGTATCCTCTCTAGAAGTTTGGAAGGAATGGCAATCAACTTAGATGAATTCCACAAGACAGAATGACATTAAAATTCACAATTTGGCTGATTCTGACATTGATGAAATTGACAGTTGAGCAAATGTGCTGATGCCTATGATTTTCCTGTAACCGATGATATGTACGGTATGTGCCCTTTGGCCCAAGTAACCATCCAATCTCATTTATGATGGATAGGGGCCATTTGGTGCTGGAAACCTTTTATATGGCCCATTGTACGACTATTATGCAACGTTTGATTCATTTTTTTTTTACGTTACCCCGTGATAAGGCTGAGCCTTTTTAGGGGGGTGGAATACCACCATTTCACTCCATTTTCTGAATTAACTTCATACACCGGTGCAAGGAGACAAGGATGTAGGGTAGGGGTAGGGATTTTTTGGGGAGGGAACATAGGTGCAAGTGCAAGATCTGTCAAGGGGTCATGTGCTGTTCCCCAGGAGGTTAGGTTGCCAGACACCTCCTTGGTGCAGGTCAGAGACCCTCCTGACGCAGGTGAAAGGAAAGTTCCCCAGGCGGGGATCGAACCTGGGGCCTTTCACACAGCAAGCCGAGACGTTCCCATCACGGCCACCACACCTCCCCTGCAACGTTTGATTCATAAAAACCATAATAATGACGGGCTTCATTTAGCAAATATCTCGGTGCTGGGATTATTAAATAATACGAGTAAGATTAACTGGCAGACAAGTTGATGCATAGCATTGTTTTCAATTGCTTTCTTACAATAGACTACATTTAAAAAGTCACAGGCATTTTGTTTAATTTTTCTGTATTGTCAAGAGCTATTACTTGCATGGACAAAACGAAATTATTGCGCAGTTTACTACTAGGTACAGTATACAGCAGAGCTGGGACGTCCCCTTTTGAATGTACTGTAAGTTAAATTGCTTGAGATGACGTGATCTACCCAGATGAAAACATTGATAGCATTATCTCATTTTGTACAATCGATAGATAAGTGACCTTGTGTCCACCTGCTCCACAAATACAGCGATCCTATTTGCTGGAATGTAAATGGGAAATGATTCAATGCAGGCGGGCTCGTATGCTTGAAAAGTGCCCTCTATGAATTGGAGGACAGGATTCAACAGACTTAGAATAGTGCAAGCTGTACGAATAAGAAGCGAGCACTTCTGCACTGTGAGCATGATTTGATTGGTTTTTCAACATTTTTTCCCGAAGTAATTATGAGAAGAGAAGATATCTAAAACATGTTGTAGTCGAATATGATTGTGTCAATACTGTGAGACAAGCATTGTTGCGCACTCCCCTTATTTCAGCTCCTAAAAATGGGGCTTTACAAAGGTCATGCCTTAACGCTGACGTCACTTCATTGCTTCCGGGGCTGAGTTTCGTGAGAGGGCCTCGGTTTGAATGTTCTGGCATTTTCCAAGCAGGCAGTGAACCTGTGGCTCTCACACCTTCATATCTAATATTAATATCCAGCTGTTTATTTGGACCGGTGAAACTGGACTGTGGAGTTTCCTGAAGCTCGGAATATTACAGTCATTTCCATGACCATTTACCGAGGCATATCTGACCTCTTATACGTTATATCCTGGCTTGAGTAATTTGAGTTCGTGTCGTGGGGGCAGAGGCAGCATGTGCATGAGGGAAGATTGGCATGTCACACACATTGTTTTGTCCTCCTGATAGTCCAAGAACGCAAACACACGCGTTTGGTCGGCGTTATCCTTTTAAATAGCTTCATGTGCCAGGATCGATTGTGTAAATTGCGCCGCTCAGTACGAAATTAGTGACTCGGAAATATAAATTCATTTGCTTATCGTGATGCATTTTCGCTGCCCGCCATGCATTTTGTAAGTTTCTCTAGAAAGTTTTAATCGAGCAATTTAATAAGTTGAACTTTTCAACGACTGTGCTGCATTGTGCCAAGTTGCAAGCAAGCTTAATAAGCTGCCTGATTAATCAGCTTACTGCTGTGTTTTTCGAAGCTTTGGAAGTGGAAGTCAATAAATCACTAGCCGATCCTTACCCCAGGGTGCGGCGGTGTTTTGTTTTAATCTGAATTTTTTTTAAGGATTAGCCTACCATTATGCTCCGCTTTTTGGCTGCTGGTATAGCGTGTAAATTCGGATAGGAGGGCGACATGGTGTATAGTGGCTCTGAGGCTCCGAGTTCGATCCCCGAATCGGAAAAAGGATTTCTTCTGTGGAAACAGTGCCAATTGGTTCTCTTTGTGCACATGTGGGTTTTCTGGTGGTTCTACCACTTCCTCCCACACTCAAAATCCGTCAGCACCGTAGTCATTAAATAAAGTCGGATGTTTAAAAGATGATCCCCCAAAAGGCAGACCTACGCGCAAACTCCAAAATACTATATGTAAATCAAAGGAAAGACAAACTTTTTTTATTTGGGGCTTATTGGCTGGCATGGAATGACTAATTTGCAGAAAGAAGATATCTTGTACAAACTGAACTCAGAACGGGGCGTTTCCCTAATAGTCTTGACGGCTTCGTAATCTTGTCTGCGCCGCACTGGCTGGATTAATTCGTAACTTCAGCCTATAATTCACGAGGCTTAATTACACGTAGATAGTTCATTATTGTGTGAGAGAGGTTGGCGCAGGAACGCCGAGAGAAATAGATCTGCCCAATAAGCTATGAAGACGTGCTCAGATCAACAAAGAAACTCGGGTAGTACAGCATTTACGGTATATATGTTGACCACATTTTTAAGGCAAGTAAAATCGAGTTTTTTTCCCTCTGGCGTTCAGGGGTTCAGTTCATGGGATATTTCGATGTCATGTGTATGTATTACATTTGAAGACATGAAATGCAGAAAGATGGGTCACACTCTACTGATTTCGGTATATATGAGGGGTTTGAAAACTACATTATCCCTTGTGGGATAAATTTTGTTCAAAAATCTCTAGACAGCTAAAATTTCTCAGGGATAAATATGATTTGACCGCATTTTACCCTCAGAAAGTATCCTTCGAGGGCCTTATTAAACAATTTCTACGTCAATATTAACATAAATATGATAGATCGTACTGCATTTCAAGTCTTCATTACATTACCAAGGAGCTCATAACGCCCACAGACCATGTCACGTATACACTTTAGAACTACCTGTGCACTTGCATAAGCATTATTACACCATTTCTTAAACTGTCGCCGGAACTGGTATTTTTTGATACTTTTGTGTATCATGCTACTCTTAAATTTCAGGTGAAGGCGAAATGCAGCCCAGCGTACTGTTCCTGACTGTGACACTCCTAGCAACTGCTGCGGCCACAGCCATGTTGGTGGCCGCCATCTTCACCGACTCTTGGGAAGTGCTGGTGTACGACCGGCGGAAAGTGAATGCCACTGAGGCCAAAAACAGTAGGACTCACAAAGTGGAGTGGCTGTTGGACGAACGAGTGGCTAAAGTGTCGATCCAGAGGCTGTCAGCAGGCGACACGGCCCACCGGAGGGGCCGGCGGGATGTCACGATGGCGTTCTTTTTGGCGCCCATGAGAGGCGGCGTCTGGACGCTCTGTGTCAACCTGGAAGGTCAGTTCTTTCTCTTTGGCTATTTTGTTTGCGACAGGAATAAGCCTTGAGAATCCTGTAGGGAAAGAAGACGAATTCACACAAAGGGAAAGTTCAAGGTTTGCATCATTATACTAGACAGCTAGTGAGAGGACTGCCTGAGTGCCATGGACAGAAGAGTATAGGAGAATGGTTTCATGACAATCGTAAGAACGTGTAATAATGAGTTTTTGTGACACAGACATGCGTATAACAACATATCAAGTGTCTAATTACCTGCGAAAATTTCAATCATTCTCCTGTTTAAAACCTTTGTCATTTCTAGAAGCCAAAATCACGAGTATCTCACTTGTTTGGCTTATTGCATAGATCCAGCCCTACATAATAAAATGGTGGCATGTTAGGCATGTTGGTACAGTGCATATTGTGTGAAATAAAATATGGCTAGTGCTGCCACTCGATCTCGGAAATATGAGGAGTGCACATCCCGATAGTGCCTTTATCTATTGTACTATTGATAATAATTAGAACCTAATCATTAGCTAGGTGATGTTACTTCCTGATAATTCTAGCCGTTTCCATTTCCCAAAGTAACATTATACAGTGAAATTTGTCTACATATAGCAGACCCTGGATACTACTGAGGAAAACTTATTTTCTGTACCGGCAAACAGGAATCTATTTCTGCATGTCTGAGGCAATATTCAATATATACTCAGCAACCTTTGTCCTGACGTCTTTGTGGTTTAGTAGGGTATATTCTAGTTCTTTTTGTACTGTGCGTATTTGGGAAGGAAAAATCATTAATCATGCATGAAAATATGCAAATGCGATACTGTGTAACGATCAGAATGCTAAAGACACGAAATAATCTGGAGCCTGTAGTGCATAAATTTTGAATGTAGAAAAATCGCTCTGGTGCTGAACGAGGATGTTATAAAAGAGAAAGCTATTGCGCTTGAAACCAAAGCTCGTTAGCCTTTACTCTTCGTATTAAGTTTAGCGAAAGGTCACATTTCGAAGGTACGTTACCAGGGTCGCCTTTTATTCCCCACACAATATGCTGCCACAAATTATCCTATTCATCACTCATGCTTACAGTCATCTGATATACCGAAATCATAATTATTGGTGTGTCCTTCCACATAGGTAACGTAGTAGTATAATGAATTGATTGCGTTACACTGACTGGGCTGAAAACTAGACCTTCATAAATCGTATAATGGAGAATGTATGCACAATTCATCGAGTTACAAATGGCAATTTCGTGCAGGTTTGCCCCTTGTGCACACCACTCATCCTGTCTAATGTCTGTCTGCGTCCCTCTGGCCTACTTCAGATTGCGCAACATGCAAGTGTTGAAACGTGCTCTCTAATAATCAACGGAAAATATAATACTGCCAGATTTTAGAGTAATTATGCTGATTTACTGAAGAGAAAACTACGATGGGAGCTGCGCTTGAATATTGCAGTAGCTCGTGGCAATGGGTGGATATCAATTTGTCAGAAGTCGTAAGGTAATGCGGCTGTATGCATGATGATAGTTTTACTTCATTAGAGTTACTTTGTCTTTCTACTATAATAGTAATGGCAGTGAATGCAGTGTAAATTAGCCTTATTATTGGCGATCTTTTGAAAGGTCACCAGCAGCCTTTAATATACGGTATAGTTTCTCGTGTTATACTGTAAAGGTTATCACGGGGTAACTAAAATAAAAAATATTAAAATAAAAAAGTTTATCGTGTTACTACAACATGTGATTAACGGTTATATCCGTCTTGTTAATATCGTATTAAACTTATCGACTTTTCCCATGTAGGCTAGTACTTCTGGGATTTTTTGTTCATATCCATTATTCACAATATTATTAAAGACCCGAAAAGTTTGCACCCACATCAAAGTGTTTGATAACATACTATACCGGTAGCCCATTAAATCAACGAATGATAATATTTGTGACCTACCGTGACAATACTCTACCTTTAGTACCACCGCGCCACGCCGCTCAGGCTGAATACTCGTATGTTTGCGAGCACCCGATTTTTGGTATATCCTGTGAGTGCCACTACCTGTAGCACATTCCCCACCTGCTGTGGCTAGTGAAGAGTATTCCTCAAGTATAGTAGCACTCACAGGATTACAGCACAGGTAGAATTCTGCATTCTGCCATTATTATCATTAGTAGCCTATACACTATAGTAAATTATTATGCATGATGTCTATAAGGTACAATAAAACCCACATAGCCTAATAAATGTAGAAATATATCGTTCGGTATTGAAAGTTAGTCATGTTGGAAACTCTTGGCTGAAAGGCAGAATGAACCGGAATGAACTCTTCAGGCAGCTCCTAAAGCATGCGCGAACCTTATGCAATAGTGCCAACTTGAGAATTAACCCTTACCGAAGATGATTTTAAAGCACCCTTTGTAATATACGCACCGGATTCCTGAACTGCTGCATGATGTGCCAAAAAATTCGTCTCGAATGTATGCAAATGGTAAGCGAAAATTTGACAAGAGTATTAAGGGACGGAAATGAAGCAATATCATAACCATGCGTTGCAGTTAAAGGCTTACACAGACACAATAAAATGGTTAATAACAACTTAGCATGGATAGTTTTTAAACTATTATATGTAGCATTAAAATTATTAACTCAAGATATTTTAGGGGTGGTAGCCCCTAAGTAAGACCGTAACGTAGCATTTCAACAATGAAATTTTCCTATATCATCATCATCATCATCATCATCATCATCATCATCATCATCATCATCATCATCATCATCATCATCTTCTTCTTCTTCTTCTTCTTCTTCTTCTTCTTCTTCTTCTTCTTGTTACGTTTTTTTTATTTGCCCTAACTCAAGTTCTGCTGCAGGTAGAGCTTCCAAATTTTCATGGCAATAAATTCGCACCAATCGCATAGAAATTCAATGTGCTTAATATTGAAGTTCCTAATTTCAGAAAACACTCGTAGGCTATATGGAGTGGCTCGTGCAAAATTAATGGGTGGAATTTTCGTCGTACTACTAGTAACTATAGTTACTGCTAGCAGTACCATTGCACTACACTGGTGCTGCTAAGCTAGAAGTAACTATAGTAGTATAACGAGAATTTCACAAATTGTTTTCAGAAAGGAGACTTCATGAGCACTAAATTGGAAATTGCTTGAGTAAGACCAATGGTAGGCTACAGCTTAAATCCATTGGTGAAGGTCTTACGTGCGCCTGCCTTGTTTCAGTACTTTCATTCAGCCACGGAGGTCTTACTACCCTTTTTTCACTGAGGGGAATGTTTTTGCTCTTATACAGGATGTTCCCATTGAAATGTCCTTAGTTGTAAGCGATTTTTTTTGGCACTAAACCGTTAATTAAGCAGTTACTTTGGAACATTGACTTTTACAGGCCATCAAAGATATTGGCTGATAATATGTAGATTCAATGGAAAGCATATCGGAGGCCCAATTTTACGGCTTAAGGGAGTGTTTTCTGGCCCCGGAAAGAGAGACAAAATGACCCGAAATGTGCGGCGCGTTGTATCTTCCTAGCTGCCTTTTGTTGTCATCCTCACAAAGAGATTTTTCCCTCAGAAAGCATACAAGCGCAAGGTATAGGCTGTTAGCAGGGATTAATAATCATTTGCCCTTTCTATGAGCTTATACCTGGCGAAACCCCCGCAAAAGCAATCGCCTAGCCGATCGGTCGCTTTCCCACAAGTTGGCTTCATAATTCCCTATTATCAGCCTGCATGACCGGATAAGCTCTTCCCTTGTGCTCTGACCAGGGAAGGGATGACCCACAATGGTCAACACCGGGCTTTTATAATGTTTTTGACCCTTTTTTCGCCGATTATTTATCTGCTCATGCGCTGATCCTATGAGAGTGAATGAGCGTTTGAAAAATGGATTTTGATGAAAATGTGACTCTGAACATTACGAATCTGATGAGGTCTTTTATAACAGATTGTGGAGCATTATTTGTGCTTTGTAATTTATATGCCAATGTCAATACGACAAACATTACTGTCTTGCTCATTGTAACACATAGACATAAGCCTGCCATTGAGGGAATATGTGTATCATCATCAACTTCATCACCACCGCCCGTGCCACCCCCTACGCAAGCGAATAAAATAAGGTAGATTTATTATGAAATCTCTGACACGTGATAGATATATCTTTAGTCAATATTTCATAAGAACTCTTATGTTCGTACTGTAATGTACTCTGTAATTACAGAGAAGAACTTGTGAGAGGTGTTCAATGTTCATGACACGCCATCGTTGGGAATGCCTATTGAGTAACTCCCAGAATCAATTATTTTTTTCGTGCGGACACATGCCATTGTCACATGGTTGCCTCTTGGCAACCACCTTGGAATCAGTCGAGATCAAAAGTCACTATTGTGTGACATCAGATATTCGTAAACTACACTTTTAGTTTCCTCTCCAACGCTCTTGCGTGCAGAATAATTATGATACCAACGATTATTCATATACGACCGTGGTTCTGTATACAGTACACTCTCTGTCTGTATAATATACCCATTTTTTCAATGTGGGAGTTTCAAAACGACTTTTGAATTTGAGTATTTTATGTAATATGTTGAGCTCAAAATATGTTTCACGATAAGTCGAGACATAACATACCGGTACGCTAAACTTTTTTGGCCAACTAATACGTATAGGGGGACGAGAATATTTTCTACTTTTTGTCCTCAAATGGCTCTCAATATTGCCTAGCTAAAATATTAACAATTGCATGCCGTCATGCACTGTATTCGCCCGGGAAAAGGGCCGGAAAGTCGTTGTCTTTCGTTGTCGTCACGACCTAACTCAAACAGCAAACTGACCATAATGTCCACCCTGGTCATTCTCCCTTCTACTGTCCATATAATTTGTACGAATAATGACAGTAATCTGTTACGGTATGGGCGAAACAACAAACAATCCAACAACGACAAAGGTGGCCATTGATTTATCGATGTAAAACCCCCCTGCATTTTGATCCCAGGGTAATTAATGGGCCCCCGTCACAAGATGACAACGATTCAATTATCATCTGGAAGCCGGTAATTTATTTGGGACGCGTCCAAACAAAGCCAGGCACGAACCAGATGCTGCGAAAGATCTACGAGAAAAAAACAAACAACTTATGAATATTTAATGGCGGGTACTTAATTTCACACCCAGTTGTCGCCTATGTCACCGAGAAAGCGGCTGCCAAAACTTGTGTAATCCTCTGGTCTCCTTTCCATCCTGAGAGATGACATGCGTGACGAGAATTCTTCACCTGGCCCTAAAGATTGCCTGTCCTGAGGAGAATTTCCGGGGGCTCATTGGAGTCGATTCGTAACCGGAAAATTCGTTTGCCAATACCGTATGGCCCAAGGGTTCCTAGGACAATGACCCAATAGGTTTAAGGGTTTTACGGTTTTGGGTAGGAGAACTGACACTTTTTCAGAGTGATTGATGGTAATATTGCTTACTTGGCACTGATGTAGAGTGCTGATATTATATGCTTGTAAACATGACTAAGATTATTTGAGGGGTGTGGTAGAAAAACTGCCATTTTTGTCATTATTGGCCTGAACACCTATAGTAACTATGTAAAAGACATGACTAACAGTTTGGTATGCTCAAAGTTCACGTATCATGCATGAGACGACCACACGGACTATATCAATGTGAAGAGAGTGCAAACTTCAATTCACTCTCTTGAAAAATGCCACTTTTGTGGGTTATCCAGTTTTTCTACCACATCCCTCATTTGTACACTGCCAAAATCAACAAATTCAGATATGTATTGAAAGGCTGAGTCTGAATTGTGAGATGAAATATGTGCCTTTTATATACTGTATGGCCTGGCACAACCGAGGCATGATGTAAAGCAGAAGCCAGAATCATAATTGACCTTTCTAATCTGTGGGCAGCAGTATATGAATAGCGTACTGCACTATCCTGTGTATTTGACCCATTTAAACCATCAAAATTTTAATTAAACTCTAATGAGTTCTCTCGCAATAATACGCTTCTTGAAATTGATCAAATAAAGTGCCAGTACTATACTAAATTCCTGGAATTAATTATTGAAATTGCAGGCTTAAATTAGCGGATTTTTAAAAAATCAAATGTCAGCAATTCCAACAGTAGAGTACTAGAGTGCATACGAGTGCTGTTCTGCGTTGCCAGCAGCGCATATTTTGCTGGAAATGTTTCCGCATTTTGTTCAAACGTTATATTCTGATGTGAAAGAGAATATGATTAAAAAAGAACGCATCAATTTTTTAAAAGCACTAAAAACTGGAGTAATCGCGGGGCGGGGAGGGACTGCACATGTTACCGGGCCAAAAAAATTAAAACTTTCAAATTATTGGACCGTCTGTCACAAGTCAGATCTGTGCATAAAATGCTAGAACGATGTGGGGTTTTTTCTCTTAAATACGCAACATGTTCTAGTTGAAATGTCAGTTTCAGTTATCGATTACGGTGCGCGAGGCTCTTTGTTATAAGCAGTTGTTTTTGAAATTTTTACAATTAATGACTGTCAATAGTATTAGTTTCTTTTATTATACGTAATAATAATAATATTAATAATGATAATGATAACAACAACAACAACAACAACAACAACAATAATAATAATAATAATAATAATAATAATAATAATTTCTTTTATCGTACCGGTATTAGGTCGAATTAAGATCGTAATTATTGTGTAAACTGTAGGCCTACCGTAAATTTGCAATGAACTTTAAAGTTTCAGTAATTTCGAGTAGCCTAATCCATTGACATCTGCCATGTCAATAGTTGAACCCATTTGGTTGAACTCAACTTGTGCAGGAGAGATACGCTCGTACTTCCATTAATTTAAAATTATGCTACTGTTCCACCTAATTTAGCAGTTTATATTTTTCAAAACAACTTCTAAAACTAACTGCTGGATAATAAGTAGGCCTACGCGTAGCCTACCTTAGTTCCGAATGTTGCTAACTGAAACATACACCTCAATTGGAACACACTGCATAAAGAGCTGTTATTCATAATCAGTGTCGTGCCCAACCCGCTCAGACATGGCTGGCATTACCGTTGCAATCTTTTCCTGTAGGTTCTGGAGATGCCGGATCTTTTCGCCATACATGTATCTCCACAAAAAAGTCAATAGGGGTCAGATGTGGGCTTCTGGGGAAGTGGGGAGGGCGCTAGGCGTTGGGGAACTTCTCATTCAAGACTTATTATTTTTAATTAATTGTTGGGTTAGTGCTCACCCAGAGGGTATTTGCACGGACCTTTATTTCAATCGAAGTATACATGGTGCCATATTCGAAGCGCCCGGGCCCACGGGCAAGATGACCGGAGGGGATGTGCAAGTGCAGTGCAGTAACGGTGCTTGGTCGTTTTGTGAACTCCCCCGGGTGGTTTAGTCTGTGGATATACCACCCGAGACGAAGCCAGAGACGACCCCAGAACTCTGCACGAGATGAAGGGGGTGTCCCCGGGCTGGGATCGAACCCGGGACCTTAACATCCGTGGGCGCGCACGTTACCGCGGCGCCACTCCGTCTCCCCCCAAACTAAGGTAAGATAATATGTCTACAAGTTTTCGAGTCATAGGGTTTTAAAATAGGGACATTCTTTTTCGATCACCCTGTACATTTATAGGTGTATTAGGACTTTTGTTATACTTCATATAGGCTACTTGAAGGTTTTCATGTCACGTTCAGAATATGTGATCCTAAATGAGATCGCGCAGTACTCGAATTTTGACTTGACTGAAAATACTGTATGATATATAGGAGCCGCCCGCACGGAGCAACATTTGCAGGTGGAACTGCAATCTAGCATTCAAAGTTTTCAAAATTGTTACGGTGACACATCGGCGCCGTCTTGCATCCTTCGAGAAAATTAGAAAATTTCTGCAGAGTTTTAAAGTCGAGCCGGATATAACGTGAACTTTTCCCCGTGGGGACAGAGGAGTTGCCAGTAAGCTGGAATAATTTGAATTTAATTTTTGCAGCACTGTTAAATAAGGCCCAATTTTAAAATTGCAGATTTTTGGTAACAGTTGTGTTTAATAAAAATAAATACGGTAATTTTGCGACACTTGATACACAGGTCTCATCATCTCATGTGGAAATATTAATTTATATCAATCCAGTTGTGGTGAACAAATGGAAACGTTAAAAATATATTAGCTGTCTTCCATCTTTACCATAAAAATGTTACAAAAATATTCCAGGTTTCTGGCATCTTCTCTGGCAATTTTAAATTTCAAAAATGGTAAAATTACGAATTGCCAATGCGGAGTTCTGCAATATCTGAATAGATAGGACAAAACAGGATTTTACTTTTTCCTCTTAACATGATAAGGAACAACATCCAATAAAAACTGTGGTTGTTCAAGGAAAAAACGATCCTGGTAGAGCTCCTTTAAAAGTCAGACTCTTTTCTCCAACGATATACTGTGAGTTGTCGCACGTTGAAGTTGTTTACATTGCAACGAGAATCGCAAAACATCTTGGGGTCCCTAATTACATTAGTTACCGACCGTATATAGTTTCATGACTGTAAGCGAGCCAATATTTTATACGTATATACATGTACCCTCATATCCACAACTTTTTTTTACGTTGTTGGTAACCCTCTTTTTTGACCTCAGTTGATAGAGACATAATATTAAACTCTGCGTTCTGAATAAGTAAAACCCATAAAGCACAAAAATTATGAACAGTTGCAAATACAGGTACCGGTATGTTAAATTTTAAACATAAGGAAGTACCGGTACTGTACTAGAAAATTTTCAACCGGTAGACTACCGGTACATGTTCATATTTTCAGTCCCTCTTTCTTGCCTCCTTAACATCGCAGATGCCATCACCTTTTTTGAAAGATGGATTGACCAGTGTTGCACACCACTATATGCATGCCCCACACCATTTTTGCCACTTCTTTGCACATAATATTTTCATGTAAATTCAGATCAACTCGACAGCCAGTCTCAACATTTTTCCCTATACAGTAGGCCTACTGAGCCTGACAGAAGCTGGAGATACCTTTAGCAAAAGACTGTGCAAACTTGGAAATGTGACCCTAGAACGAAATGTGAGGATTTCGGACTTGGATGGGAACCTCACGCAAAGCGATTGTATAAAAGTGGAAATCGATCCCCTGCTCTCTGTGAAAGTGTTAGGAAAGGCTCTCTGGCTTTTCTACGGCCAGACGCTTTCTACTCCCCACACCCCCTCTCAGTAATTCCTCCAAAAACTCATTATCTTGTCTAGAAGCTATGGCACACAATTTACCTTAGGCCCGGGGGCAATTACTTTGATGCAAACCCTTCCGGGTAACGGATCGGCTGCTGTGTAGTATTGGGACTCACGTTCATTGTCCGACTCAATTAAAGCGTCATTAAAAGTTCTGCTTCGGGGCTTTTTTTTAGTGGAGAGGGTTTTCGCTTTTTAAAAATACATCAGCCAATTGGAAAGACTAGGGGGTATGTTTGATTCTCCAATTTCCGCCGTGGATGCGGTTGTATTTCGTGGCAGGGTTTATAGTTGGCCTTTTCCTGGTACTTATCTGAAAATATTTGCAAAATGCATATTTGGCCATGATTATTTCCATAAAAGAAAATCTCTATGCCAGCTTTTGTACACAGTACTCGGATCATCAACTCTTGTCACAATTTTTGAACAGTTGAGTTACTCCTCGAGCATGTTATTGTAGAATGAAGCGCAATAAGATGAATATTGTTTTAAAAGTAATATTTCTGTGCACTCTACATTCTCTCTCTGTTTCTCCTCTCGCTCAACAAATCCCCAGCCTACTCCTACGCTGCGTTGCAGAAGTCCCTGGATGTGAAAAGGGCAGGATTTTCCTCCACGCATGATGTCTTAGAAATGCGATAGAGATCTGTCGTAGGCCTACTCTTCAGCCACTCTCTTTCATCCACATAATGGTTACTTGCTGCACTTAACTAGCGTTTGGATTGGAATCGAGTTGCTTAATCTGCTTGGTTTTTGCAAACCTAAGCTGACGACATTGTTGTAAAGTTCAAATGACTGTGCTAGTTAGAGCGTCTTCCATATTTATGGGCTCTGGCTGACTTTGCAGCCAAGATTTGTTAAGGGTTGAGAAATTGCTAATGAATGTCAAAGTTGCAATAAGGAGAGACCTATTATTTGCCCTAGTCTTCTACCGACATTTGGTTAATTCTTAATGAACCAACTTGGAGAGTGAGCAAAAGAGAATAATTGAGAGAATATTTTCTACAGCGTTCACCTTCCTTGTATTTCCTCATAATGCTCTTTGCCCTTTAGTTCGGAGAGCTTGAGCCCGCTGCAGTCCTCGTACTACTTTTCAAACCCGATTTTGCTGTCTTGCCAAATAGTACTCGTGGGAACTTGACTTAATGGAACAAAATCGCACGAAAGGTGCAAAGTTACTACGAGCTCTAAAAATGCACCATGGTAAATTCATGTAATTATCGACTCTGTGAGAGAAAAAATCGAAGGGTTATAATAGTACAAAATAAGGTATTCTGTGCTAGGTGAGCGCAGTATAAATTTATTGGTGTGATGATCTTTATAACCCCTACGTAATAGCTCCAGCAGGCACGTGTTATTACAATGGGAATGATGGGTAATTGTGTTTACTGTGCCGTGACTATATCTTCAGCTTGGAGAAAGATTAGATACGTTCCATGGTAATATATTCAACCGAAGGGCGGAGTTTTTGCAAAAATGACAAAATACCTGCCTGACTTCCTTCTCGGAAGTCTCAGTTGCTAATTTTTTTATCTGGTAGCTGCGACAGCAAGCTGAATTTAAAATAAGCAACCCTTTCAGTCTTGCATGATGAATTGCCATTACATCAAAAGGGTATATTCCATTCAAGGCATTTTCTTTCTTTTTTTTACTTCCGTGTCATGTCAGAGAACATTTGACGCGTGGCTAATAGTACAGAAGGAAAATCGTTTCTCTACGTCGTTCTTTTTCGACCTTCCCGACCATCTTTCCGTTCTTCCAACCACTGCGCGCTGTTTGGAATTCGTCCAATCCTCTACCTTCTTCCGAAACATGAAACAAAATTCTCTCTGATGAAAACCAGCTGATACATAAGTGCACTTTGTGTCATCAAAAGCAGAATAAATCGATGAAACTCTGAATGCACAGAATATTGCAGAATTTAGGAGTTTGCTCCAGTGCATAGGCAAGATGAACGTAGATTTTGTTTTGTTGCAATAAAGCCATAAGGCTTCGTATTACATCTCCGTAAATCCAGTTTTTACACAAGATATAATTGTTATTATTATCAAAGAGTTTCAAGCCAATTTCTACTTTGCACTACCCTGGAATAAGTCATTTCTTAACTGGACATTTCGGTGAATGATTGGGACCATAATTTGCGGAAATCTCGTTTTTAGAGATCTCTTTTCTCTGTGTTGATTTAATATGCTTCCATGCAACCGACTCGAAATTACTATAGAAACGCCTCTGGAAACCCTGGAACTGGATATAACGGAAAACTTTCCCCGTGACACCTGCGAAGTTGGCACGTTCTCGAATCGACACTCAGGTTTAGCTTTTGATTCACTGTCGCGCCTTGAGGGACAAATACCTACTGGGAATATCCAGCTCAACTCGAAAAGGGCCACAAATATAGTTTTTTTTCTCTTTCAAGTTATACAGAGTATTGAAATGAAAGGTTCGCAATTTTTGTCAAGCTTAAGTTCCTTGAAATATTCCAAGATTCAATTTCCCTAGTCGGTTGTGAAGTTTTTTGATTCATTACGGGGATGTTAATAATTTTTGTTTTGTGACAAACGCGTATAAATAATAAGAGGCTATATCCTGCCTGTTAAGCCATCCCCCAACTCTCCGTGATATGGGGGTTGCCTAACTGGGAGGATATTATTTGTCGTCATCATAGGTATCAACATGTTGTTCTCCCCATAATGAAGCTGTCTTTCAGAATATAAAAACTTATAAAAGAGCCGCTTCTTATGTAGGTGTTTAAAAATATATCATCATTCATCATACGTAGTGGTAAATCAGGGTAACCTATCCGATCTGTAGGCCTAACACTGCATAAGGCTATGGACCCAGTCAGAACCCAAAATTACTACTGTTTCTGAAAAGTTTCGAAGAATACCTAGGATAAATAAATGAGAGAGAAAATGGACTACATTTATTTTTATTCCTGCGAGTCTAGCGGCGACAACGTCCATTCATGGATAGGCCCCCTGAATAATTGAGGTTCGCCGGGCTGTGTAGTGAAAAGCCACTCGGTCTCAGAGAGAAAAATATTATTCCGAGTTGAGTTTCCCGGGGGACTCTGCAGATGCAGACTGCATAATCACTCTGTTATTACTTCCCACTCATGGAAATTTACACTATCTTGTACATTACAGTCGCGCATTACGGAAACTGTTAATTATTATCAATAACTTTACCGGCACATATTATAATGCATTTTTAACAATATCACAGTTCCACATGGCATTGAGGTTTTAATAGTTACCAATAAATTTGAAATTTTATGGACATTTTCCAGCAGGTGCGAGGTGGCTTAAAACTGATATCAATGACCAGAAAATGAAAATATTTGCATGAAACGATGGATGTCATTCATGAAGATGCCAGTGCAAATACTAAAATCTTAACACTCGTATTTCAAAGTTGTGGAAGTACTGTACATTTGAAAAATTAATAAGGAAAACGTTCTTGTCATCTGTAAATTGTAAATGAACCATAATGACACTATTCTTAAAATCGTTTCTTATACTTGACTTACGCTATTCACATTTCGTGATTATATAGGCTCCCATCATGGATCTCGCGGCAGCAATCTTGGTGTTAAATAATACTGCCAAGGACTAGATAATATTCTATTTTACTATGTGAAGTGTGGTGTTATTATTAATGAAGTGCAACTTGGAATTATATTCCTGAACAATGTTCTGTTATTTCAATGTAAGTGAAATAATTGCCCTATCTGGGACGTGAGTAAACTGTGGATATTATGTAGGCCGTACCCCTGTTTGTTATGGGTCGTGTTGGACAGATTTAGGAGCCACCCTACTTTCTTACTTTGCAGCTAATTGCAAAAAGTGTTGCAGCAAAAACAATAATTCTGGGAGATTTTGGCAATCTGCAGCGATGGTAGTGCCTGGCCAGCGAAAACGGGGATTACCTTCAGAACAGTAAAATACTAAGTTATTGATTTATTATGGAGCAGACCGCACGCTTCCGCAGAGATGTAAGTTATAGTCAATTCGGCGAGATCTAAATTCGTTCTATCCTTGAAATGTTGTACAGTACCATCGTGCTGGTGCAGATACTGTTATTTTGTCACATTGTATCTTCTTCAGCAATGCAAATGAGACATTATTAGTAGCTTATTCAGCATCAGATTTGTACAGATCTAGTTTTCTTTTCATCACTATTCGTGTTCTGATATAATCTGCATGGCTGCCACTGCACTGGTGAAACCTTAGGCCTCATATTGTATTGTCATACAAGAAAATCACTCAGACCTCTTAACGCACGTTGAGGTTTATTTTAAGCTGAAACATGAAGGCTGAGCAGCGCCTTAATCTCTTCCCGCTACAATATAAGTTTGATAGTTTTAGGAATGAATTCCCGAGTAAAATCGATAATACAAACTTCCCCGAACTCATCTGGAATGCAGCGGATGCGCCTTTGCGATTCGACCTTTTTTCCTAGCGCATCCTTTCGTGCTTGTCCACCTTATATCCACATAAAATAGCTTTCAATGAAAACATCGCCTCGAAACATGCTTTGCTAACCAAGTGGAAAAGAGCCATAAATAGTTTTTTATGCAATATTGTCAACCAGGTTCAGGTCATGAGTGTTCAAGGCTACTTATCTGCAACTTCCCCAGAATTTCTGGCTGTACTATAATTCTATTACTTTGTAATTTGAATGAACTATGTAATAATGATATCCATTAGTTACGTAGTTTTGCGAAGTGAATTAACTAGACGTCGCCTGAGTATGCTAATCCTAGTCTGTAACTTGATGTACTGTACCCCACATGGCTGAGAATATGCAAAGCAATGCAGTTCATGGCTGAGGTGATGAAGTCATGTTAGCGGCCATCGACCTATAAAATCGAGCCTATGGTAACCATTGACTTCCACATCGCAAGCCTCTTGATCAACTACCCAGATAGCCTTATTGAGGTCATTCGCTAATGCAGGCATAAGAGTTGACAGCCTAATCACTTGCTGCACATTATTTAAAGCCGTCAGTCATGAAGGGAGCGAATATTTCGCTATCTGATTCACCATCACTGATAGTATACAGTACAAGGCTGTTACAATGGATTTTTTGAATGTCCTGAAGTTGCCAAGAAAATAAATATTGGTCATGACTGCTGTCCTATCTCTCGCGTTGACTAGTACATCGATTGCTAAGTACTTGTGTAGTAGTTTTTTCAGAATGTGGTACAGTACTTGGCACCATCCCGTTGTGCAGGGTATTCAAAAAGTCAGCTCAGATCTGTATCGGCAAAAATGTCGAGAACTGCCACTATAGCTTCTCGGCAGGCAGGCAGGAGCGAATGTCATATTGAAAAATACGTACCATTATCAGCCAACAGCATGTCCACTTTCCAAACAGGTAGCCAGCTGATAAGCGAGAGGTCCTGGACGTTTCCTCCGATAATGATCTGAGCTGAATTTTGAGACACCCTGCAGATTGAAAACGTTGACCAACTTCAATGGGAAACGATGTGATATCAGAAATCATCGCAGAAATCCAAGAAACTCTCCCAAGTTTTATGTGTAGAGGTGGGGAGGGGAGGATATAGTTTCTAGGCAGTTGTCAATAAAGGACCTGTTCAAGGTTACTCTGAGTAGCCCCACAAGCCACAACCCAAACGACAAAAATTAGGCTCATCATGTAGTGCATATTCTATGCACCTAGTTGTACGCTAAACCCCGCTGTGTTCGCCACTCACTGTATCTTTGATGTGGTAGGTGTTGCTATCTGGTGGCCTTGGTAGTATTCAAAATATGCTGCCACATGGGGCACCATATCATAATGTCCAGTTGCGCCAACGACAACTTGTGGTTTTTACACCGTAAAAATGTTGTAAGAATAATAGCGTTGGACAAATGCCTCGCGAGAGTGTCAATCCGTGGTGTCAATCATGCGAAATGCAAGTCCAATCAAGATATCACGCGTTTGCCCAATCGCGTATCTCTCCCTCAGTCCCTCTCCTCTCTCTCACTCTCCCCTAAAAGAGAGAGAGGAGAGAGAGGGGTGGACTCAAGATGGCGTTCGTTGGCAAAGCAAGGCCGAACTCTTTCTCCAAACTGTTGAAGGTCACCCGTTAGAAGCATTCTTCCATTGAATGACATATATTAGAGTGACTTGACAGCAACATTTTGATCCAACTCCCCTGCGTTGCCAAGTTTCAGTGATCTGCTCCAATCTAAAGACACGAATCATTGGGATATGCGGGTTGCCTTTCTCTGTCAGGATAACTTTGAACAGGTCCTTTCATAAGATGAAATAGGGGGTGCAGCCGTTACATTGACAGTAACAAATATAGTCATAGCAATCTGATTTGTACTGTACAGTTCACAGTAGCTCCTGAAAAGCTCATACAACTGCACAGAACCAGTAGGCCTACCTCATAATAAATATCCTCCTGTACCTGCCCATATACTGTATAAGAGGTACGGGAGTGTAAGAGATACTGTATACATTAAGAGGTACCCGCTTATAGGAGTGTATGCAGCATAAACCTGTCCATAATGGAATTTTTCTTCGTCCCCACCAGGGTTTTCAATATATTATAACGGAAACTTACCGTACTCACAAGGGAAGGTCACAGGGTGATAATGACGGATCTTGATGAAATTTAGCATGCTAATACAGGACAATATAATTATGATACCCAAAAATGAAATATTTCATGCGGAGGGCCATATTTGCAAAAGTTATGACGTCTTAAAGTTAAAAAAAAACATTTTCATTGAGTTCATAATGGGATTACATTAGCGACTACGAGCGACTACATATAAGACCACATTGAAGTGTGTAATCAGTTTCTACACTTTGTCTCATCGGAAAAAAGTCCTACATAACGGCTCTGTATCTCTTACGGTTTAGGCCTTGATACCTGTCCACAGACGGACGGACGGACAGAGCCGTTCTGTAGGACTTTTTTCCGATGAGAAAAAGTGTAGAAACTGATTACACACTTCAATGTCATTATATGTGGTCGCTAATGTAATCCCATTATGAATGAAAATGTATTATTTTTGGGACTTTAAGAAGTCGTAACTTTTGCAAATATGGGCCTCCGCACGAAATATGTCATTTTTGGGTATCATATATTGTCCTGTATTAGCATGTTAAATTTCATCAAGATCCGCCATTATCACCCCGTGACCTTCCCTTGTCAGTACGAAAAATATTCGCAGAACTGAGAGAATCCGCTATATGCAGATATCACTGTAGTAATGATTACAAATAAGAGAGAGAGAAAATTACTTTCCGTAGTATATAAATTACACAAATGGGGTACATGCGGTGGACTTGCCAGCGGAATTGCTGGGAAGCATCCGCCTTTTAAAGTGTAAAACTGTTTCAGCTGTGGAAATAGGTCTCGTTAAAAATAGACGCCGATGTGCATAATTCATAGTCGCTTCCAGCGTGAATTAAAAGGAGTAGCGATGCATGGAGACGAAATCCGGCTTGGTCTCCAGAAAGCGAATTTCATCTCGTTGAGCCCGTCATAATCGCTGAAAGTACTGTCGTAATTCTGGTTTATCCTTACAACTGGATTCAACTGTACACGTGCAGCAGCGAGGAAATAGGCTTCAAACGCTGCACTTAAGTTTTGCAGATTTTACCTCGTGGTTCATTATTTGTGGTAAAATGTTGATGTATGGTGATATTTGTGAGGAAAAAATGTAATGAGATGGCAACTATGCAATGAAATTTTGGGACGCGTTACAGAATCTCTACGAACCTCACGTATTTCTCCAGATCCGTATTATATACGTATAGCGCAGTAACCCGGAGTTAGGATGTTGGAATGATAGATTCGCGTTCATAGAAAAATATTTCATCATCGGAGGCACCTCTTGACGTGTTATAGTGTATACCTGTTGATTATTATGTCTCGTACTGTAGGCCTCGCAACTTGCAGGTGTTTAGCAATGGCAAGTTATCGTATACCGTATGTGACCAGATTTTCCTAGACGGCTGCATGAATATCTTGAGCTTGCCTCGGTCCATTTTCGGCAATGACTTGTGGTCAGTGACCAACACCACAGCTCATTTGAATGGTTGAAGGTCACATTTTACCACGATAAAATACGATAATTTGTTAGGTCATCACCCACACGCATTTCTGTGACTTACACGCCCAATGGCCGAACTTTTCTGCTGCATCAAGATCAGCCCACGGACACTACCCCTATCTTCTGGGCTTATCACCTGCCGAGGGGTTTTGCAGCGGGTGCTCACCTGAGACCGCCACGAGACATTTCCCAGAGCATTTATGTGGCGACCAAGGTGGCGACCCTACCGGACTAAGGCTGAACTTTACAGGTACGAAAGGGAAGCGCTACATGCTGGCCCAACATGGCCGCCGGCGGCCAGGTTGGGCCCCCCAATGTAGCCCTCCCCTTTCGTACCTGTAAAGTTCAGCCTTAGTCCGGTAGGGTCGCCACATAAATGCTCTGGGAAATGTCTCGTGGCGGTCTCAGGTGAGCACCCACTGCAAAACCCCTCGGCAGGGAGTGGGTGGGGAGTGACCTAACCTGAGTCTTCTACAACCATGATCAAGATGCACATTTCCCCCCCTTATTTTTTATCATTAATAATGATAATAATTTAGTCGTGAAGAACCGGGAAAACCTGAACCGTTTAAATCATTTCATTCAAGTTTCTACCAGTTTTGTGAACTCAAATGAATGGAAATTCTCCGATTATGTATCCATGTGTTGACAATGCATAATAATCAGAGGTTTTCCTTGTCGTTGTCGTTGTTTGTGAGGGATCAGGCGTTGCCTATTGGACCTTTTATAGCCTCTCAGTCGCTCGCAGTATAGATTTTCTAGAGTTTGAGTTGATACAACACAGGTCAAACGATGTCACATAAGTTTTGTTGCACGCCATATTTTGCCAAGCCCTAGTGAATGGATGGCTACACATTTTTTACTTTAATGGAAAGAAGGAAAAGTGGCGTATGGCAGAATTTGGACAGTCTCCTGCCTTCAGGACGGGAAGAGTTTATGCCCATGACGTGACAGTAGGGGCTGTAGCAAAATGGCTTCCCGCCGTTCACACCTGACATCATGTCCAAAAAAGATGAACGGCTTGTCATCCAGTTCCTGACATTTGCCGAGGAAGGGCCAACCGCCACCCGGTCTCAAATTCACCAGATGATAGTTCCATGCATTTGCCATACTCTGACAGTCATGGGACCCAGAAAAGATTATCTGGTCCGGTTAGGACCAATGGAGCGTCAATTTATTACCAACAAGTAACTATCAGCAAAATAACACATGCAGCCATAAAAAGGGAAGTAGGCCTACTTTACCTTGCATAATTATATTGATCGGGACAGATATCAATAATAGCATTAGAAATAGCAGTTGCAAAGAATAACGGCAAAAGCTATGATTGCGAGTCAAATGAAATTGCCATGGGCGGTAGGCACATGAAAGCCACCCATTTTAGCCTCCCACACCAAGCCGGTTATAACGAACCTATCACCCCTGAAGTAGGAAATAGACTGGTCCAACGTAATGCAGTGACTACTGTGTGTATATCAGACAGTAAACAGAGTATAGAAATGCAAATTCAGCATCGTACGTATTTGCTCATCATTTTGTCAGTCTTAACGCACACCATGCAAACCTCGCCAGTTTGGCTACAGGCAATAAACTGTTTTCCTAGCCGCCTCTATCTCCAAGAGCAACCAGCAACAAGCCTATAGTAACACATTACAGGAGAGAAAGCAGAGCAAGGCTTGAAGCAATCTGTTCTAAATCAGATATAGTGGACAATATGGCTGTTGTAACCATGACATGTGTCCCTAGAGAAATAAGGTCTCTCAACTCCGGGACTTGGCGACTCGCGCAACTTTATATTTCCCAAGGCTGCAGGAATTTGGTTTACGCTTCCGAAAATCCCAGGTCGACGGATATAAAACATAGGCACCGAGTTGGAGGAAGGGGTAGTTTGGGTGAGAATGACACAGTGTTTGCCGCATGGCTTCTACAGGCTGGTGGCTCCATTCCTCTACCTCTCTTCTTTCAGATTGGGAGATTCGCCAACTCCGCCAAATGGGCTTCACGCAAGAGAGCTGCTTCAACTACTTGTCCCCAGAGATGTCCCGCACACCCGAGGGGAAACCGGATTGGCAGCAAAGTAAGTCGGCCATCCTTATCTTCCGGTATGTTTTCGGCTGCATTTAGGGAGAGATTGCTAGGCGGAGTAGTGAGGTGATTTGTGAAATTGGCTGCTTATCTCCGGGGCTCTTTTCTGGGTTTAGCGCACCTTTTTTGTGGTCGGCGTTTATAGCCTGATTTCAGATCATTGCAGGGATATGTGTGAAGTTGTGTGTTGTGCGGTTTCCACACTGGAAGAGGTGGGTGTTGGTGAAAAATCTTGTTCTTGTCTTCAATAAGCTGTGGGACCGGAAGTGTGTGTCTTTACTCTAACTATGGGGACTACTGTCCCCACAATTTCTCTTGTGGGGACATTTTGGGTCCCCACATCTTCACACACCAGAAACTGAGTTACCGTTATAGTGGGGACATGTCCCCACAATTTCGATTTACAAGTTTTACGAAAGTCCATTTCTCTCAGCCTAGGTTAGGTTAGGTTAGGTTAGGTTACACTAGCTTCGAAAAGTTGAGTTTTCAACGTCCCCATAGCTTATTGAGCGCAAGTCTGTGTGGGTAGGCATGTGTACTGGACGCTGTGGTTGCCGAGTCCCGAGCTTCATCAAGAGAAATATTGCTTCAAATCTTTTAAAGGGAGGGATGAACTTTGCCTACTGCCTGCGTTCAACAATAGAAGGACACAATGTGGATTTTTCCTATCGATTTAAAATAAACAATTACCATTTTCAGTTGTTTACGTTTTTGAATGAAATGTATACGTATTTATGGACTGGTTCCTTGTTTTCTTTTTCCGGATTAGGTTAGCGAACTTTACACCTTGTATTGTGCTATTATAACTTCCCTGTCTGAGGGTATGTTAAAAGACTACGTGGTAATATAGGCTACTGTATATCACAAAAATTTAGCGATTTCCTAAGTGATTTACATGAGCACTGACCGTTTTGAACACAAACTGAGCTGAAAATTCAATCTTGCTTGGAAACATCAACAATGCTGTTTTAGTGCGCTCGAAACATGACGTCCCGCAACTTAGGATTACGCAGAATTGAAAACTTAAGCAAAATCTGGGAAGAGCCGTGGATTTTTGCACAAGCGCCACAATGTAAACTGCAAGTGCTGCTTGTAAGCGCACTGTAAGCGACTAGGTGGATGAACAACCATGACAGAGAGACTTCTTTTTATATCCCATAGATTTTCATGCAGTACGCTATAGTTAATTCTGCATTTTGCCCCTGGCTTGACCATCACTGCGTTTAGGTTTCTAAAATAAGGCACACATGATATGCAAAGTATTTTTTCTGTTACTGTAAACTGCATAACTGTGTAGTACCTAAGTGAATTTTAAAACATTTACCAGCAGGCTCTATGCCATCGCCTACTATAGCACATTCAGCTTTATTTACAGTGATTGTTATCATAAATACAGTAGTAGGCTATAATTTAAGTGGATTTGAACGTGGCTGTTTCAAACTTAAATCTTGTGAAATTTTGTAACCTGTTCTGCAGATCAAAATTTTAGGCTGCTTTTCCCTTCCCTCTCACTCTCTGACCTTCTCTTTCTGAGCTTAGGCTATAATCATAGCATAAATCTATTCTTTCCTCGCATTGCACCAACACTGCGCTAAGAAAGGTGGTATTTCAGGTCAGATTAAGTATGTGACACTTTTACTGCGCGTAAGTGGAGCCATTTGGAGCACATGGCACTGCGGTCCCAACTGTCCGACCAAAATCGAAATCCAGCCCCCGGAGAAATTGTGCCTCCTGGAAAGTTGTGCTGCTGCTGCGCAAATGAAGGAAGTGAGATCTCAGTTGATGACTTAGTTTCCCAACACTGTTCCATTTTGTGTGCAGGCCATTCACCCGACACGTCCTTGACCCAAAGCCTTTCTTTGTGAAGCACGTACGTGCGATATCCGTAAATGGGGGGTGTGATTACATAGTTCAAGTAGCGAAGGAGACGTTACTGGAGCGGAGATGAGGCGGAGGATCGCTACCAGGCCAGAAGGCAATTTCCTTCTCCAAATACCTCCAGGCTAAATGAGAAGACTATAATGGCCGTCTCTGGGAAAAGAAATAGGCCCTCAGAATGACACGCTAAACCCCTGGAGGCTGATTTACTTTTCAAGTCAGCACTTAGGACGGAATGTAATTGTTCACGTCAGATCAGTGGATGTGTGGGATCCGGTTGGGTTTATTGCTACATGTTTGTCAATTCAAATACCAGGCTTGTAAATTAAATGGTTCGCGACATCTGGAAGAACTACTGCGATTTCAGTGTTAGTGTCTAAAGTCCAGTTTTGACGGTTTTGAGTTACGACTATTCATAACGACTAACGAGCCAGCCAGGCAACATTTCTGTATTCACTAGCATTCTTTGGATTATCTAGAAACTTGCTTTTGAACTTACTGACCATTATTTTGCATGCCCACGATGTTCAGANTGCCCCCCCCCCCCCCCCAAATTAAACCCCACTTTTAAGATGTGGTGCCTAAAAATATGGCACTAATATGAATGTTAGCGCCATACTTTTTCATTAAGGAAGACTTCCAACGATTTTTTTTTGAGCGAACAGCTTGAGCCATTTCCAATAACCATAAGTGACTTGAACCTAATTACACCTCGACTGATGATGTTTTTTTGCTCCTAGACCAGAAATTAAATTTCTTCCAAGAGAATTGGCCTGGCTGGGGCAACTTAGATGTAGCTTGGGGATGTTGCAAGCAGATCGGATCCACATGGACGCACATCCGCTACCGCGGCCTAGGAGCCTTGGCATTAATTACGTTAGTAATTACAGGGAACGTGGGGGTACCTTACGAGGAAGGAATGCGTGCTTTCCGACTACAACCGGCGTTTGGAATGCCCCGGGATCATTATATCATGCGATATTTAAGTAATGGCCGCTGGTATCTGACATTCTCGCCTAAGAAGTCGGGGGGGTTGCTATTTCATAAATAGCGGGTAGTGTGGGGCATTGTAACTCATATTTTGTTAATATACCGGGCAGTAGAAAGTGAATTATGGAGAAACGTGAGATCGGAACAGTGTAAATTGTGCAAACAGCCGACACGTATCCGCTTAAGCGACTCAATTATCCAATCAGCAACCCCAGTGTGGTGTTGGAAAGGCACAACTAATGAGATTTAACTGCACCACGACTAGTGGACAGCATAGTAATGCATAGCATATGTAATTTACATCGAAGTTTTAGCGGACAAAACAAGTAGATTCGGGTAGATTGTATGGTAGCAATACTATATTAAAATTATCCTGAAATTGTTTCACGACCCGCCTTTAAAAATTAATGTCACAGCTTGTGTAACTTATACCAGAGACCAGAATAGGCAATTAAAAATATTTGACCTATAACTTACTATAGTCACCTACCGAATGTTTTGTCTTTTGCCTTTTGGTTACAATATTGTCACACATGATCTTCCACGTTACTGAAGCCTTTACGGGTTTTTTAAAAAGAAAATTCTATAACAGGAGTGTTCCACCTTTTTCACGTGAAAATTTATGGCTCATTTTCAATATAGCAATATCCAATATCTGTTCTTTTTTTAAGAACCACAGCCAACCTGACAGAAGCAATAAATTGCCCACTCCTTATTTGAGTTATAACGCTGCAGCAAGAGAAATACTGTAGTAGGCTCCCTTGACACAATCCAATATAATAAATTCAGTATAATATATTCCATGTAATGGATACTGGCGCTGGATTGATAAGAAGTTTTAAGTTTGTTGATCCTGGACGACCTTTAATATTCACACTGCATTGCCACAATTTTTTTGTCTGCAGGAATGATATCAACAATGCGTCCGGTTTACCACTATAGATAAGACGCTGCACGCAAAATTTCCGATACTTCCATTGTGCCTGAATATATGATGGCATCAATTATCAAGATATTGTCTGCTCCAACGCCTTTTTATTTCCTCCTCCAACTACATCACGAAAGTTTATTCTGCATACCAAATGTGTCCTCGAGGAGTGCTGTAGGTCATGTCCATTACAGAACAAGAATATAACCGCCCTGGTATAAGTATGCAATTATGACCTGCATCTATTATGAATATTAAGTTAATCGCCCTAAAAGGCAAATTAAATATTAATTTTATCTGACTGCTTACAGCATTCAGCTGCTAAACTTAAATTAGTAAAATAAATGCGACTGTTCCGATCACTGCATTTTGAATATCATAACTGCTTACCTCAAGGCGGCATATTGACTTTCTGCACTACTGGGTGTGTCTTCTCTGAATCGCTCATTCGGGTTACATTCAGGCTGTACTGTACAGTACAGGTACAGTGTTATTGAGTTCACGTATCGGTGAACCTGATTTGTGAAAAGGCTAATTCCATATTATTTTTTTGAAATGGGAACTGGGAAAATCATTTCTGCCCTCCTCAGGCTGTAAGAGGATGGAAAATGGGTCACATGCACAGGTCTATATCATTTAGTTTTGGGCAGCTCATGCTGAGACTGCCTTGTTTTTAGGCCTATACTACTTGCCAGGGTTTTCTTAAAGGACAGGTTGATTCAAATGTGTAAAAAAATGGCAAGCATTCCATAAGAACTGCAGCTAATTTTCCTTCCTATATAAAGTTGCTTAGGGAATCTCACGACCTGCTGTGCAAATCATACTCTATTACGCTGTAGGTAATTTTTTTTTGCATTACCCCATATCTATTATTCCATATGGGGGGTGGATTACCACCATCGGGATTATTTTTTTTGGAGCGAGTTAAGAAGAATCTTATTAGTATGCTCCAAGGTAGTTAGGAGGGGATGTGCAAAGTGCGTGTGCGCGGGCGAGTAGTGGTCATTTTGTGAACTCCCCCGGGTGGCTTAGTCTGCCGGAAATTGCCACCCGAAACGAAGCCAGAGATGGCCCAACTCTGCACGAAAGAAGGTGGGAACCCCGGGTGGGGATTGAACCCGGGACCTTAACTTCCGTGGGCGCGCGCGTTACCGCGGCGCCACTCCGTCTCCCTACGCTGTAGGTAATTGTGACAGTACATTTGAGCGCCATCCAGGGACAGAACATTCTTTTCATGCTTTTTTGTCACGCTCTCAGCTATACGAGACCATAAAATATTTAACTCGTCAGGACAAGGCCGGTTTCGGCCAGTGTTATTTTATCAACAATTTATCAAGACGGAGACAAACCGACTTCACTTGTTATTATAACACAACAAAGTTTGGCGTCGTAAGGCTGAATTCTTTAAAAAAAACTGAAGGTAGGGGGTAGGGGGTGGGATGTAAGGGTGCTAAAAAGCAGATCAATATTTTTCTAGAGCCCCGCCCCCATTAATCTATTGATATTGTTCTCACTCAAGTTGAAACTCACGTCAGGATTTCAGTGGGTGGGATGGAGGGCAGGTTGGTTGGGAGGGCTTAGTAGTGACAGGGTCCAAATTGAAATTGATGAGGTTGGAGGATTTTCCAAGATCATGATGGAATTCTGCGAGTCTTTGGGAATGAAGCGGCGAGAAGAGAGGTCCCGAAATTCCTAGCAATATGTCAGGGTTTTCCGGGACCAAAGGTTGGGTAATTTGCTCGTACTGCTATATAAATGGGAGCGTTTAAATCAGGTTTGTTCTGGGCGTTCATTTTGTTAACCTGCTCCAGCCTGGATGAAATGTGGCACTGGATTTGTGTGGTATTTGTGGGGTGACAACTGTATCGGGGAATTGGTGTCGCTGACCTGGAGAGTCGAGAGGAATATTTGTTATTGCAATGTAGGCTACATGTTGGGTTGAAATATTTGCATAGCGCATTTTAAAATAAATCAGACACATTTTCGGGGAGGTATACGTATACAGCAGACGACATTGCAGTAGAGTTTATATGTATAATATTGGAGTTATAAGAATAATATTCATGGACGGTTCTGAATTTTTGCATGATGGGATGCTGTTTTATGCTCTGTTAATTACCAAAATGCGGTTTCTGAATTTTCGGGTGCTTGGAGAACAAAGAGCTCTTCATCAAGTTTGAATTAAGCTTGGTCACTGATTCCGCCGCTCTTCCCAAAATGAAAGGCCTTTTCGTTCACATCCCCCCCGTACTAAGTAAAATAAGGATGTCGCCCTCTGTTTTTTGAGAAAACCGTAACCTCTGTCTACATGCATTTTGCATGGGGAAAGTTCTGCAGTATATCGATAACAAAAGAATACATGAATTCCATCACCCCTGATACACAGTGCAGCACTCCTATACATATATACTCCTGGAGAATCAAAAAATGGATATTATTTCATAACATGACACCACATGCCTGCAAATCCCTTTGTTTTGCAAAAATGTGAGGTCATGTAAGCAAGCAAATAACACCCTAATATAGACACGGCTAAATTCTTTTATCACCCCTTTGTTTCTTCCCCCAACAATACTTCTGAGCAACACATCACGTGGCCCCCCAGCGCACATGAGACTGTAATTGGACACGAGCAAAGTGAAGAATAGTGGTGTACACGGTTTGTCCATTAGCGTCAACGCTTCCGCACTTTGTTCCGTATATAGACCACATCATCATGGATGCAGCACACCCCAGGGCTCATCTCGTCTACATAGACAGGCGAGAAAAATGACGCCGAGATAACTTTTCCCAGCAACCGCGTAGTGTAAAATTCCTCCTCCTATTACGCCATTATTCGTACCGCATGATTTGACCAACCCCATCTCGTTTCAGGGATGCAGAACCTCTCCATTTCGTGCGCCCTGGTATGCCTGATCATTCTGGGTGCAGCGGTGGTGGTCGGAGCTTTCGGCATCATCAAGCATCAGATTAGTGCAGTTCTTATCACCGGAGTCATGTACATCCTGGCAGGTATGTCATTATTTCTCCTGGGAAACAGGGCAGTGGGGTTAGTATCACTTATTTACAGTGCCCATCTGCAGAACAGTGCACTAAGAGGGTAGGCGGGTAGTCAAAAAAGGGAGACTCATCAATCAAGTTGGGTGAATTTTTTTACGAGAGTATCCATTACGTTGATTTATTTTTGGTATCAAGGGGATCGAATTTTACACGAGATTAAGCAAATTGAAGATCTTGCCTGCGAAAGTAAGGTGTCCGGTTCTGGAATGATTTAGACGTGCCAAGGAATCTTTGCAGGGAAGGTACTGGTAATATACTGTATAGGGTCTACTGGAGGAAACATGAAACATTATGGGGTTATTGAAAGTTGAATGGGATTGGAAAGTATAACCTAACAATTTTGTATGGAACCTTATTTTGCAATGTTTCAAAAATACAGCGCGATGTATATAATTTTATATTACATATAGGAGACGATGGACATTTTATAGCACACGTTTTTGCTGGTTAGATTTTTTCAAATGTTTCAACATTAAAATATGTTCTGTTTTTCCATATAAATACTGTAGAAGTTAAAGAAAAATATGTCATATAAAAGGGGAATGTACTCGTACACTCATTTTTACAATATCAGTCCTTTATTTGAAATATTAAATAGGGTTTCGATATAAAAGGATGACCTTTATCATTTTCGGTAACAATCATGCAAATTCCTGCAATATCTTAAAACAAGGTAGAATGTCCACTTGGAATATTATAGTTCTTTGACTTAAGTGTTGCAAGGCATTGCAATATTTTAACAGCAAGTACATGTGCGTCAATTATTATTATTATTCTTGTCGCATATGTACCCATATAAATACTAATGTTTGCACTGAGGTTCTGTTAGGCATCTTTATGTCAAGGTAAAATTTTTTAGTCAACACCATTCTAGAAAAAAAAATGTGAGTACAAAGCGATTGTCGGAAGAAAATTTAACTGCTGACTAGGATATTTTAGGAGTATAAAAGACGCACTTTTCCGCGATGTCAACTCCCTTTAGTGATAGTTGGGGCGCCAATGACAGCAAAATGGATGACGGCCAGAAAATGGTTTTTCGCCCCATACATACCAGGTCTCTGAGCCTCCAAAAATGATCTTATCCCTTCGTCGTGCAGTCATCTACTTTCTAATTTATGACCTTTGAGAAGATGAAAGTAACTTTTTATAAATGAAATATTTTTATCATTCGTGGTACCATGTTTTCCCGAGGGCTGAGCATAATTTTGGTAATTTGAGATTGTGAACCTTCACACAATTATGTTATTTAATTTCAGCCTAATTATTTTTTAATGATTGAGCGAATGACTTGGTCATAGAATCGTTACGCGAAGGGCACAGGTGGTACGTGGTGCTGAAGAGTATAGTCTAAAAATTATAAACACATTGCTTCCATCGTTTCATGAGCATCTAAAAAATATCTTGATATTTCATAACCACAATCATTTAAACTTCTTTTGGACTAGGATACCTACTAATTTATTGCTTAAAGTTACTTGTATTAATTTTAAATTTAGCCTATTTCATACAACTTTGTTAAGCGTATACAGCATAATATAGTGCTAATTCTTTTTATGTAGTTTAGAGCACTGCAAAAATATATTGCAGCGCACGTATTATTTCCGAAAAGAAAACCGATTCTCTCATTTTATTACCCGGAGAAAAATCATGTACAGCTGTTGAGGACACAGCAGGCACAGATGAGAGCCAAATGTATTGACCTGATTATAGAGACTGTGTCAAAAATCAGGCTAATTACATACATACATTCAGGGAAAAACGTATGTCATGGGTATTAAAACTCTTTGTTTATTGCGTTAAAGGGGAAGATTTTAACTTCCAAATACTGAAGTAGGCTAATCCTGTAAGTTAATAAGTGAGCATAGAACTATTTTTATTCCTTGAGGTAGTCTCATTTGATACCGGTATCTTAGTAGTAAGGTGTCTTTGACATTGAGAGCACGACGCTTCCTCAAAGAAATATTGACGTAATGCAACAGAACCATGAAATTTGACCATTTTAAGCATGTCAGGAAGAGCCCGTTCCTAGCCCAAGCCTTACAGTTTCCTTTCCTGAAGGAAGGCTACAATCAATAAATTATTTTCTTTGGCGTGTCGCCCCATTGTCGATTGGACTCGCTTGGACTACCAAATACTGTAGAACAAGAGGCGTGACCAGAAACTTCTAAAAAATGGCGACATTGATCGATTTCTTCTATACATATAGCCTCTGCTCAGATGAAAAATCTAGCACAAGACTCTGATGATGAGGAGTGCATTTTGATGCTTCTTGATAGTTATACGCAGTCTTCCATGTTTTATATGCTGGAGGATAGAAAGTGGAGTGTGCGGGAAAAGAGCTCTTTTCATGATTCGCCATTTGTCTTGCTCGATCGCTCAGAGACCCACTTTCGGTAGCCAGCCCTGATGCCCATTTTGCTTTTTGCTGCTTCACTAACCCTCCTTCGTTATTTGTCTGATGCAATAAGGGGTGCTTTTACCTCTTTTAGGTTAATTGAAATCATCCTCGAGGCGACTATGATAGAGCCAGAGGCGCTGCAGGGTCAAGCAGGGGCATGATTATTTTAAGATATTGTCAGATGAGAATCGCTGGCATTCACCACAAAGAAGAAAAACCTGACAGTGAGCTGTTGAACAAATGCTCTTCTGATGAGAACGAATTCAGTGAAATAATTGGATATAAATGGCGTTAATCAACACATAATCAATACATAAGTATAAGTACTAAGACCATTTTGGCATTAACATTTTTGCAATAAATAACTGCTATTTTGAAAATGCACTACGATTGAAAGTATAGAAAATGGAAGGTGATATGTTTAAAATGTTTTCACGATCAATACAGTACGGTATATTGTCCAATCTGAATGTTGTAGATGTGAGATACCAATCTATATATAAGTTAAATTTAAAATCATTCGTTGTATGGTTATGCCTTCTGATTGGTCAGGGCCGCATATTGTTACCGCGGCCACTTCCTATTGGCCCGCGTTCTACGCATTTAACGCATGCGCAGTTGGTGGAAGAATGCCTCAGTCGTTTGCTGGACGTCAACGAGGACACATCCCCTCTCCCGTAAACACCTATAATAACCAGGGATGGAAAAAGAACCGCTTCTTTGGGAGGAAGCGGTTCTTTTTCCATCCCTGCACATGGAAAAAAGAAGCGCTTCTTGGAAGGAAGCGGTTCTTTTTCCATCCCTGATAATAACCTTCTACCCTCCACCACCCAACTACCCACTTCCCCCTCCACCACGTTGTGTTGTAGGAGCGAGGGGAGGGGAGGGAAGATAGGGATGGAACGCCGTAAATAAACCAAACCTACGCTACTGGTCGGGATATGTTGTTATCAGTGGTGCCAACTCCATAGATGTCCTTATAAAAGTAAAACAATTTCAGACAAAATACCTGTATTTTTTCATTTTTTGACTGTTTAAAGGCAGATTCCACTCATCACCTCATCTGAATACAACCCCCGCCCCTCCCCCGATAAAAAAATTTACATATGACAACGGCGTGTCTTTTGAGGCTCTCATCCACCCAGCTATCGTGTTGGGTTGTCCGAAGTGGGTGACATACAGATAAGGCGATGTATTTGCCGTTAAACCTAAAAACGCAGAACATCAGTGGCCAATTATTTATTAGTTACTCTGGTATGTATTTACTGTACGGTATGTTAACTACCGTATAGAGTTTGCTTGTAATGATTAAAATCGGATCATATTTATCGTATGCGCGGGAAAAAGAGAATAAGTCAGAAAATGTGCACATTGAGTATGTGTCCTGTTATGGTCACAAAACTCACAAGGAGTCCCTCTTGGTTCTGCCAGAAGGCTGCATGTCAAGCCCTAACACCAGGCTAGGAAAAAAATGTGCGAGCAAGGATATGTCATCTTTACACATAGCCAGTATTTAAGATAATCTGCTTTCCTGGAAAGTTAACTTTTTTGACTGATGCTCTTTTTCCCGCGCATCCGAGATCTTTCGGGGCCACTATTGTGGAGCCCTTCTACATTATATGGAGAGCAAACTCAGATGAAAGTTATATTCGAAACATAATATTAATGCTGCAGTAAGCTGTAGTTCCCTCTTCCCGCAATGTTATTTGGCCATGTGTACTAAAAGGTCTGCTCGTGTTTCAGAATGTTTTGAAACATATTGCCCTTGCAGAGCTTGTCACATTTCTGGAAAATCCCAAAGCGACTGCTGCTTTGCTCTACTCCGTAACGCCAATCACCTTATCGCAGCTAGGTAGACCTAACATTTTAAAAAATCCTGTGAAGTTCCTATAATTCTGTCAAGCAGTCGGCGTCTCCTTTTGGGTTTATTCCCTAGGCGTCAAGGTAAACAGATATTAAATGAAGGTCTAGTCTCCGTTGGTTCATAAAGTACGACTTGAGGGAGTCGGATTGGACACGGACCCGCCGAATTATTCAAGGCCTAGAGAGAATTCGGGCTCGTTTTAGCCCGTCTTACCTTCCAGTCCGCATAATCATGTCGCCCGAAACCAGGATAAACTAAAGCATATCCTTCATATAGTTACTTCAAGTAGATGAACTATGCTGTATGCTATCGCTTATTTTTGCCATCTTATCAGACGTATGAAACTGACTTGTAATTGACATAAATTTTTTCCGAAAATGTATGATGACTTACATACCAAACACCTCTGCGGAAGCAGGAGTAATTTTTGGTAATATGATTACTGTATGTTACGTATTTTAAATTCGGCTTGCTTTTGGTGCTCATAAATTCAAGCCTTATTGTGAAATGCCCATTTTTCTTTTCAGCATCTCTCACGGATGATTTATCACTTTGTCGTGAAACTAAGCTTTCCATTGGGCACTTCTCGAGCCAAACCGATTTTTACTGCATATAGTGAAAAAACTGAACTCTCCGTTTAATTTATCACAATTTTGGCACTAAACTGCTTATTATGTATTATAGTTTTGTAGGCTTCAAAACATGACTTGCTAATGCAGTATTAGGTTAATGTCTTGTCGACCAATCTGAAAGGAGAACAGACAATGTCATGTCAGTCTAAAAGAAGGAAAGAAAGTCATCTTGAATCCCATTGCTAATATTGTGTTTCACATTGGCGGAAGGTAGGCGGTTTGTAGGTTGGCAGCAGCAGTGAGTGGGCCAGTAGGCCTATACAGTGCAGTGGTGTTTACCTGCGAACTCCCAGGGGTTTGTTGAGTGCCATTACTCCGCGACCATATTTTGTTTTCTTACCACGAAATTGATTGGGATCCAAAGTGGCTCTTTCTATAGACTATAGACTCTCACATGTGCAAGCTGTGCTTCATGTATAGTCACTCCTTTCGCGTTCTTCCTCCTCCCTCAGGGGCCATCATCCAGCACAAGTCTCTTAGGGATTATTCGAAAAGAGATGGAACTACTTGAATTATTCCAGATTTCAAACAGACCTTAAAAGACCTTGGCTTGTGACAGGAAACCGGTCGGTATGGCACAAATTCATCGATGCATGAATGCATAGCGGAGCTGCTTTGCTCGTTTCCTGTGGAAAGAAAAATCCCTCTTTGGAGGACCAATTCCGCGGATATGTGATTTCGATATTGATGGCTATTCGCATAGTGTTGTAAGTTAATATGCATAAATTTCGTACTTACGTATCCCATTTGGCCAGAAAATGCCATAATTTATACGGCGGAGGCGATAAAAATACCCGAAGTATGTTACAATGTATTGCAATTAAATGGATTTGGTACTGCATTTGTCAGAATTTGAGCAGGTGAAGATCAGAAGAGGCGTTCACAGTATTCTCGCAAATTCACTATTGCATGGGAAAAAAAGTTTGTTCTTGAGATAGTTTCCTTGAGCCTAGAGGTTATGCTTCTTCTATACGAACAATGAAGAGGTTCGATTACATAATACTTCAGGATGCAGTATGCGGGGTCAAGGCCTCGGTTCCTCCCGTAGGGCATTTTGGGGGAGCCAAAATCGGGCGCCTAAAAGTGAATCGAGGCCAGCCTTGATCCATCCTGAATAACTTGTGCAATACTTCAAAAGGAGAAGCTTCCTGTTCCACTCCTCCTGCCACGTCGGGCCAAAAGCCCCGAAGCGTCTCGGCATGAAAACCAATATTGTGTTTTATTACCTTGGCGGTTAGATGCACGTGTATTGATCAAGATGGTCAAAGTTCCAAGTCTGCTCTCGTTCATATTTTTTGTGAGTCCCTGTCGCTTTTGTTCCGGAGTTGAGATAAATACTTTTATTGCGGAGGTTGAACTCTTCAAGTTGATTGGGAGCTTTTGTGAGCCTTTTCCCAAGTTATATCACTCGCAATCTTGCAAGAGTGGGTGAAGTGTTATATTTTATGGTCAGACCCACCACGATTTTCTCCTCACTTTCATTTTTCAAAGGCATGAAACCCGCAAACTGTCATGTTGCATTGTTGGCCAAAACACGCATACGGAAATGGCCATGCCTAATATGTACAAGGACGACTTAACTGATAGTCGACGAACAGTAGCCCTATGTTCCGGACTCGCAAAATTAATTTGTAAGTCAAAATTGGCAATAATATATTCCACCTTTCTGGAGGAAGTTCAGTGACTTTATTAATATGCTGGTTATTTTCACTTGTTAACTTATGATAAAGTATTTAAGTGTACAGGCAGTAAAGTGATCAATATAGCAAACTCTATATGTTACTACCTCTTTTTATGCATTACTTTCAATTAATGCATGAATACCTTGAGTACTAGTGATTCTCTAGTGTCCAAAAGAGCCGAAATGGTCCCACTAACTAAGAAGTCCACCAAATATTATTGCGATGTTGTTTTTTTAGGTCTACAGATTTGTAGATAACAAGATTAATTTTGTCAAATCTAGCTTTTATGTTTGTTGTTCTCCTTATTTTTGGGCGCACGTGGGTATTTTTGCGTGTATTTGTATTCGTAGGCTAATAATTAGATTTTCAAAACATGTAGTAAGTTACTACTATTTTTGATTGGCTGCATGCAATGTTTGTTGCCAAAATACTAATATTGCAAAACGCCTGCTTCAGGGTCTAAACCATAAATCCCAGAAGGAAGTGTTTGCATCCAGAGATTGACCAGCATGTTCATCCCAATTTATTCTTCACGTTGCGTTGCTACAACCTTATCCCCCCCCCCCATGAATTGTCTGCGGCACAGGGCATTAGGATTAGAAAACTTTTTGTTTCAACCGTTGGATTTTTATTTCATCCTGTCACTATTCAGCTGTCTCGATGTGTGTTAGCTCATCCGATATTTGAGCTACAAAGTTTTTCCCAGTCAGATTATGGCACCAGAGTTTTAAAATATTCACATTAAGAAGGAATTTGCATCGTAGAGGGCAGGGGGAGACGTGCATTGTCAAGGAGGCTTCAGTGAAAATATAGTGTATAACTTCTAAATTGTCATAGCAATATCATTAGTGGCATCTGATGTCAAGTGAGTGTAATGAATGTTCAGAATAGTATTCGTAAATATTTTCCCTAGCTTTCAGTTACCTTATAAATGTCATTTTTGATGCAGTCCAGTTAACTGTGTCCCGCATTTAAGCCGCGTTTACATGTGAACGATTTGATCAGCGATGTCATCGCTGAACGATGAATCCAGTAATTGTTTGGGACGAAAATAGATTGTTACTATGATTGTTACTTTCGCCCAAACAATTGGATTCATCGCCGATAAAATCACTCACAATCATGTGCCACTCACAATCATGTAAACGGGGCTTTAAAATGTGTACGTACAAGAGCTAATAACTGAGAGCCTCCGAGTGCCCTATCCCTGCCGTATTGCTTGGTTCCCGAACCTCTCCGCGGAACTGGCGACTCNCTTTCGCCCAAACAATTGGATTCATCGCCGATAAAATCACTCACAATCATGTGCCACTCACAATCATGTAAACGGGGCTTTAAAATGTGTACGTATGACACCCCCCCCCCCCCCCAGTTTTTTGGTCTTCTGATTTTCTCGATTTCCGAGGGTGGAATAAATCCGAAATAAAAATCCAACAGGAGAAACAAAAAGTGACCTAATGACCTGCGTCTGAGATGGTTCATGGGGATAGTTGCATCAACACGAAGAATTATTAGAATGGACGCTCGGATCGATCTCTGGATACAAACAAGCACTTCTTCTGGCGAGTGATTGGTCCAATAGCTCGTGGTTTGTTTTTCACATGAATCGGTTTTTTGACGCCAAAAAAATATTATTGCCATTCAAAAATCCCGAATTAAAAATAATATACTGTATATGTACTATATCGCCCAAAAAGATAGAGACGATTTTGCATTTGACTCAAGTGCAACTTGCACTTGAATCAAATGCCAATCGTCTCTATTTTTTGAGCGATATAGTACATAAAAAACGCGCATCCCTGAAAATAATGAAAAAAAACAAACATACAAAAGCCTGATTTGACGAAATTATTTGTTACATACAAAATAATCATGGTGGATTTCTTAGTGGGACCATTTAGCCCCTTTAGTTCACTAACCCCACTTCACTATCCAAAAATTCCCATTTCTATCCACCATATACAGTAGGCCTATACTGTAGTATATACCCATGTTTCAATTGGTCTCCGGAACCTCAATAATTTTGAAGAACCAGTGCTGAGACTTGGGAGTTGAGTAATTCTGATAGACAGTTGAAGCGAAATGACCTTATCCAGTTGACCTACTTGTTAAAAGAACTGTAACTCAACTAACCCTGCTGATAGTAAATCAAGTCAATTGCTTAAAACCCACTCCAAACATTTGGTGAAAATAGTATCGTTGTAACCGAATTGGCTCACCAAAACAACCTTGGTTTTTCCGAAAACGGTAGTGGCCTTTTTCAATACCGCATAATATTTCCCAAAAATATTGAAGATAGGATCTCGGGAAAATTCTCATTGTTATAAGTCCTATATTATTTACATCCGCAGAGCAAATAATCCACACATGCAGCCCACCTGTGATGGTGCAGCTGCGTAAATGTTACTTTAGGAGACTCATTCAAAATTTATCATACGCGTAGAGTGTGGGCTCTTTTGCACAAGTGCTACTCAACTCTGTCTGACCGTGGTGCCGGATCAATCTGTCGATAAAATGAATTAGCTGTTGAATTTACCTCCCGATAAAACGACCCTGGCCATGAATCGGTTGTCTACGAAATGATCGTCACTGGATCAGTTCCTCTAAATTCCACCAGGGTACAGCCATTACATTCCCGGAGTGTTCACTCATGTAAACATCCATCAAAATTGACAACTGCAATTATTTACTAACAAATGGCCGTCGTTCACTTTGTAAGCAAGTTCTGGGCAAAAACGCAAATTGAACTTTTTTCCTCTCAGGCCTGTCATAAAACCACGGGTTGATCGTTTAACTGAAAAATCGATGGGGCGGACCCCTGCCGACAAATTATTTGGGGCCCGTTGCAGCCATGTAACTCCATGCATAATGCTCCTAATTCGGACAATACACTCGGAGGAGCAAAAAATGGTATACTGGCTCACAGCAGAGCATATGAATGAAGCGGTGCATAGAATTCCCTTACGGAATGCTCGTAACTACATTGATTCGGGCTTCTGTTGAACTCAATCCTTGAACCCAATAAGCCTTTGTAATTTAGTGGCAGAATTCACGTTCCTGGTGAACACGGATTTGAGTCTCTTTTGATGCAGGGCGTTTATTATATGATGTACAGTACATGAGAGCTTGTCCTTTCTGGAAGATATCTCATTAGATATATAATTCGTAATATTTATGAGTAACATTGCCATGATGTGCATTTATCCATAATTTTGACAGCTTAATCACTGGATTTTGTGCACGAGTTCGTCATATTGACAGTGTTATTTATTCCGCAGAGCGAAACTGTGTGGATTATTCATCAAAGCTGCTCGAAAGCTTACTGCATGTGACTGTGATCATATTATATTGTGATCAAAGCCACAACCTATGTGCTATCGGCCACCCGCAAAAGTGTGGATGGATTTGGTGCTTATACGTACAGTGCATGTAACATAAAAAATTATTTTGTCTCCATCAGTGTCATTATTATTTGTCAGTTTATGCCACATTACTGGCCTGCAAAAGAACAAACAAGCCAAGATGATACTTGTCTCTCCAGGAATAATTTTAACGGGAATTTTATTGCCTAATAAAACGGATTATTACCAAGCAACCTCATTAGGACAATGCAACATGAAGCTTGATGCATACATAATAGAATTGCATCAATCTCAGCGCAAGAATAGGTCAGGCTCTTGTGTATATATTTTATCAGTGTTCGCTGGATAGAAATCTTTTGAATCATTAAAACTCTCATTGTTAATTTTTAGCCAACTCAGTGCAGTGCTTGAATAAAGCCAGTTTGCACCATTGTTGGTTTCGCTCAACCCCGCGATGGTGCACCCCTGTCTAAACGTATAGGAGCACTATAATGAAATTGTAGCCTGCACATGGTATAGCAGGCTTCCGTTTTCCTGTATACACATCTCACTTAGTACCTGGCCAACCTCGCAGGAAGTGGGGACTTGTAAAGTACAGGATCAGACAGGGAAGTGTGTGGATTAACAAAGTATACAGTCTATAACATGATTGACGCATATGAAGGGAGATTCTGAAAGAGGCAGGTGGCTACTAGTACTAACCTTTAATAACACGTTCTAACTCTCTTTTTAGGTAGTTTATACTGAAGTTGTATACACCTTAGACAATATTGTCTAGGGTATACACAACCCATTGTCATTCAGAAATCTTCCTCGATTTCCGGTGCTGTTATCCGATCCAAAATTCTGTAAGATTCTTCTTGGTCAATACCAAGTAAATATAGGTATGGTTCCTGAAAGGAGCTTTTCTTCCCTCATTCTCAAACCTCTGCGGTGCGGTGGTGACAGTGTAATTAAGGTAATGAAACAAAAGGGCTCGTAATGACGTCTCGGCCTTATTGCTCGCCTCCTATTCTTACTTCAACTCGCCTCAACTTCTCTTCTGCCTCGACGCTTCCTACTATCTCTGTTGATCATATGTTTCCCTCCTGTTGGTATAAAGTGGCGCATAGTGGTTTAAATGTTTACTGTAGGTCTGCCCACCTACAGTTGTCCCTCATGACTTTTTTCTGCAGCAGTATTTTGAGGTCGACTATCAATAACAAGAACTATTCTACTCCTTATGCAATGGGCACTTAAAATCTCCGATATTTTTGTCTTACATTAGTATGGTTTCAAACTAATATTATCATTTACTTGCAAAAAAAATAAATCTTAATGCGTGCATCGTAATTCCTGACGTTCGGACAATCGCTCGCTATGTGTAGGCCTACTTGGTAGGGAATTTCTGAGGCACCCGAGCTGGCTTGGCAATTTTGGATTCATTAATGGAGATTTAGCTTTGTCGCCGATTGATTGTGCCTTGAATGATATGGAATATCATGTTTGTTAATACCCTACCTCCTACTCATTGTAACTGAGTGGTCAACTAGAAGGCTATTTCCTATCATTCACAATAGTGACGGAACAAAAAGTGCGAATCCATTATTGTTTCCATATATTTAAAAAAAATAATGACAGAACCAAATTCTAACTTATATTTGTTTTGTCCGCTAGAAATGTGAAAAAAACTCACCAATAAATGATTATTGTGTTTCATTATCATGTATGTATAGCAGACTTGTATAGTTGTATTACCTTATAAGACTATTGCAGACTATTATTGAAACAGACACAGTGTCCAGTAACCAAGACAACAACATGCCATCCGGCTCTTCTCAAAGCCAGCATAATACTAACTCCCAAATTAAATCATTTATTTTCCCTTTGTCGTCCCATTCAGCCACATTCGCCGTGTTTACACTGGGCATCATGCATCTGAAGCGTCGTGGTCACCGGGACTGCGGGCTTCTGGACACCTTGATACCACCAGAGTACCAATGGGCCCGAGTGTTCTGGTCCGGATGGAGCCTACACTTAGGCTGGGGAGGAGTGGCCGTCGGGATCCTGGCCGCTCTCCTTTGGATCTTCCTGGCCAAAATCATGAGGTATAACCCATTGTCGCTGACGTAGCGGCGGCCGTCGCCCGGTGTCTGGCAGCGATGGACGCAGGCGTTGGCCAACCCTCTCTGGATGGGCTACAGAGTCGTGGCTCATCGTGAACCAGCGCCACTCTAGCTAGCTCCAGGCCCTGGGTACATACCAGTCGTACACTGTAAAAACTGCATTGGCCAGAGTTGGGGGATTTTTGGGCTCTTTCTTCCTTATTTTTGTTCTCTACATCTTACTTTATAATACATGTCGGGATGATCTTGTAAGCAGGTCTGGTGTTTTACCGTAGAAATGCTGCGGGGGTACACGTTGAGAGCTTTCATTTGCCTGTCAGCAGATATGTTCTTGGGAAATGTGTCAAATGGGAGTGATTTTAAATGCATGTGGAAGTTAATTGGTTTGCACTGATGTCGGGACCCTAAATGGGACACTTAGCGAGTCGGATCATTTGGACCTTGGTGTGCAGCATGCGGCCGCCTTCAGTGCCTGCGCTGTGTGCGTAGGTTTAATGAAGCTTAACCTATGTAAAGCACGAATTAAATCTCAGATGAAACACTTCTTCGTGTTTACGCGCCAGTTTGCGACTGCAAATTTGTAGAATATGTTTGTTGCAGCGGGTGTTGTTGAACTGAAACAGACATTTCAGAGGTAGACGAAGTGGACAGAGTGACTGACTTACTCTTAGGTTCACTATTTTCGGGAAGAAAAAGTTATGAATAGTGCTACCTAAGTACCTTCAGAAGAATCAGAGAAGGAATAATAGGCCTATAGATCGCTGCTGAAGATTATGACATCATACAATGTAAAAGTAGCAAACAGAACAGAAATGCGCCCACCTAGTTGACTGGGTCGAGGTTATGGCAGCGTTTCTGCTCTGTTTGCTGCTTAATGTACATAAACATGCGAATGTGAACGGTACAGTCTTGTTTTAAGGTGACAATTCTTACCATTCGACGTTTACAATCCCTATGAGTAGCGGCGAGATTATGGTGTAAAATTTGCACTTCGATAAGAGAAACTGTGCTGTTGCATTCCCATCGAGACTAACTGTACAGTGACTATTGTGGAATTGGTTTTCGTGTCCAGTTATTTTTTCTATGCTATATCTAGTGAGTGGGTAACGTAAGGTGAAGCGTGTGGAGTTAGGTAGCATGCAATACATAGGCTATAAGCAAGGCGTAAAGCATAAAGTATGCATCCGGTATGAAGAATAAGATACGCTGGCAGGTATTTGGCATATCTTGTACTGTTGGACATAGTTGTTATCCTGGGTAGTGCTTACCCTATTAGGGTCTGGCACGGACCTTTATTTAAATCGATCCAGTACATGGTACCTATTTCGTGTAACGCCCGGGCCCACGGGCAGGGTGACTAGGAGGGGATGTGCAAAGTGCAGTGCAATGTCGTGGGTGAGGTCATTTTGTGAACTCCCCCGGGTGGTTAGTCTAAGGAGTCCCACCCGAGACGAAGCCAGAGATGGCCCAAACTCTGCATGAGATGAAGGGGGTGTCCCCGGGCTGGGATAGAACCCGGCACCTTAACATCCGTGGGCGCGTGGGTTACCGCAGCGCCACTCCGCCTCCCTACATAGCTGTTATCAACAACTGAGGTACTGAAATACTGAACGAATTTCAGTCACAGTTAGTCGAAAATAAGACCCGGATTGTATAGAAGAGGGATTGTATACTTGAAGTGCACTTGTGATGGCCAAGAGATTATTCTGATTGATAAATTACAGGTACCTAAAGCAGTGGTTTCCAACTTTTTTCCAACTGCGACCCCCTAAACATGTTTCCATAAATGTGCGACCCCCCCCTCCCCCTTCTTCTATCCCCCAGCCCCTCGTACAACTGAAACCAGAAAACATACACTCAGTACTGCCGCAAAGATTGTTCAATTAACACAGATATTGCAAAAAAAAAAAAACTTTTAACCGAGGCTCGCGACCCCCCGCGACCCTGCCCGCGACCCCCCGGTTGGAAACCACTGACTTAGAGATACTTACTTTATTGAGGAAAATCTTGTAGGAATTGATTGAATCTTCAAATTTCAAACCCTAATATCTCGCAATCAGTCAAAACTATGATCGTTCGGCACTTCAGGTCTTCATTGCAATATATCTGTCCCTATACAAGAAGTTGAGGCCTGGTACTAGACGGTTCAGTGCAGTATTTTCTTCAAGTGAAGGACTTGTTTACAACGGCCTTCCCCTAAGCTAAGGCATCTCTTATACTGGATTATAGGTCTATCGATTTTCAGGATTTTGTGGATTCCAATGTTTACGAAAACATAATATGGTCATGTGGTGGAAAATAGCTGGCCATAAAAGAAAGTGCATTGATATTGACGAATTTGTAAAATCAGGAAAAATTTTAATTCTGCCGTGGAAATAATAGAGACCGCTGGTATTGCAATGACTCCTTATAATAATACCTACGTACTATAAAATAAGCTGTAAAATGATATCCGTTCTCTAAATTGACGGAAATTTTAATTTGCATCCCACACAATTTTATAATATTATGTGACTATTCGATATGTTTAATTGTTCCAGGCGATGAAGTGCCCCCTCTACTCTCATACAATCATAAGTCACGGACTTGTAAATCACCCAAATCTTGAAATGATGATATCCGACTGAAAACCTGAATGGCAAGAATATGCCCATTCACAACAGTGCAATCCAATCAACAGATATGTGCAGCATAACTTCTGTTACTTGACGATTCGTTAGATAGTAACAGTTGTCTGTACAAACGATACCGTACCAACTACTAAATGTGAAACCATTCAACACAACACAACAATTACATATCAATCGAATAGACTGTTTCGAATAATTCCAGTCTCTCAAACTCATAACTAACAGCCATGTTACCATCATCTCGTGGCGTCAAAATGACTATCAAATGGTAATGAATGAACCTGTTGGATAATTTTGAAAAATTCTGATTTGGAACCAGAATATTACACAGATAGTGTCGAGCTGTGGCATCTAGCGGGGCATCTAGGAACTAAAAGTGAGCCCTTGCTGCCTGTTGTTGTGTGGATATCTGTAGGAAGGGGCAGAAGCCTACTGCTACTGTAGTGAATATGCATGCGCTAAATTTTCAAGAAAACATTTTTCATTATTCAGTAATAAATTTGACTTGTCCAGAGTGTCACCAAGGTTGTGAGCTCGTGGGTGAGCAAAACAGATACCTTTTTTTGCAATATGACTGTTTCGAAGTTTACACTCTCAGGACGGCGTTAACGAGAATCTTAAAACTATCACGGGATTAAATCTCCTGCTCTGAAGCAGCATTCCTATAATTTGTATCTCGTTATTTTGAAAATTAGTGCACTCGTGAAATAATGATCTTAGCAGGTGTCTGTATTCTCAGGCATGAGCGTAAAATGAAAATTAGGACGCGTACACTACACCGAAATCTTGGTGTGTGTAAATTGACACATTTGATGCATAAACCTCTGCGTTTTGGGCCCCTGTATTTTGTGTAAAGGTATGCAATATGTGCATTTTATTACATACAAAGTGCAGTTGCCCTGGTTTTACCAGTGTTACCACTAGTATAATGTAGGATGAGTATTCTTGCATTCTTGGGGTGGTTTTTTTTCTGTCGGGCTTTTCACTACTATTAGCGTTATAGTAAAAATTACGGCTAAGAACCGACCGTAGGTGTGTAATAAAATCTACTTAGTAAATACTTTTACATAAAGTGTCACAAAATATAGACAGCATTTATGCACCAAGTGTTTCAATTTACTCATATCAGGTTTTCAGTGATAGGTTTTTTTGATTGTGCAAATAGCTGACATGCTGTAAAGATAAAGCAAAACACGACAGCCCCCTGTTTAGACATTTTCTTATCGAAATGCGATAAGACTATTGCACTAGACAATACTGTAGCTTGTGTTTGTTTCCAAAATCATTTTGGCGCCGCTTGTTTGCTCAAGCAGAAGTACGTATAAGCGCGATGTTTGTACACTACTGTACACAACTGCATCTGAATGTTGCATGACGCTAACTGTGTATGTCATATGTATACAATCATGACTGTGGACGCATGATTTGGATTCCATACGTAATCCACCATTGCGGGCATCATGCGCTTTTTGACAAAGTAAACGGTTTCAAGGCCGTGACATATATTGATATATGAAGTAAGACTTCAAACGCTATTCTAGAAACTGCCCATCAAAATATCACTCTTGAACTGAACTTCAGGTAGAAATATTTGCAGCCAAGCTACCTAGATGAGGCAATCTGATACCTTTTGTACTCAACTTTTTTTAACAGTGTAGAATGTGCAGTCAAATCGAGTCATCGTAATTTCATGCTCCAGTTGCCGATGACGTGCGCACGACTTGAGACTCATAAGGCTGTCTGTATACAGTCGGTATATATTGAAGTTCATGCCGAGATTTATGTATTTGCTATTTTTGCAGTTCGCAAAAGAACTCATGCTCAAAAGAGGTCAGTGTATGTGTGGTTTTCTTCAAAAAGTGGAACTCCATCTTCAGAAATGCTGTGTGTATCTTGCGTCAGTGCTGTATGTTGCTGTGATGTCAATAATGTCATCTATTTAGTGCCTGTCGAGTAGTAGCTACAAGCCTACAACGCACTAAGACATCAGAAGCTAGCAAAAATAATTTGGATTTAATATACATATATGTGTGAAATGTACGTCTTTGACGACTATGAGTGAAATGCTCCTCAAGGTGCTAATCAAGTGAGAGAAAAGATAATGATCGTGAAAGTAGAGATTTCCAAAGCCAAATTCTGATGATGTCTGACTGTAGTCCCAACAAACTGTAACCTGAAGCTAATAAATCATTTCCCATGGCTTGTCAAATATGTGTGCGTCAAAAAGTATTATTATACCAGCAGCAAAAGAGAAGAGAAACATGTTAACTTACATGGTGAACGGCAGATGCGTGTTTGGAACTGTCCAAAGATCACAGTATGGCTTTTAAGGCACTATAATTTCCTGTCAAATGTCCAACTGTGCCTTAAATTTTAAAGGCAGTCGACAACAATCAATCATTGGTGATAAGTTATTATGACAATATGGACACATTGCTGAATGTCATTGTTGCCATGGTAATGTAATCAACAACTATTATAGCCATACTAGGTTACATTTTCCTAGCATCCCATAATTATAAGGGACGGCCATTTTCTCGCAAACAAGAATTCAGAAAAATGTTTTATCTCGATTTTTTTGTGTTTGGGAACTAATATGAACTAATAGAAACAAAAAAAGTTTAAAAATTCAACAAAAACTTTCCCGGGCATATCTGGGTTAAGCCAGCTAAATGAATGGCAGCATTCCCAACGGCTTTCTTCTTATGAACCTCTGCTCCTCCTATAATCAAAATACTGCGGACAGAGGAATGACCAGCTTCAGCTGCGTAGTGAAGAGAAGTCGTCCCGCCACCATATTTCAGATCAACTGGCCATCCCACACTGAGAAGGTATGTCACCACCTCATCCTTTCCACCAATAGAAGCATAGTGGAGGCCATCCTTCCTGCTTGCACTCTTCACCTTGACCAATTCCTTGATTCCACATCTCCTATTTACCTCTTTTTGCACTGCTGCCATTTTCACATTCCAGCAGCAAGAGGAGAAAGTATGCTTGGTATACCTGTAAATGACCAATGCACTTAAAGAACATGAGTAAATTGTGTTGAAAGAGACCACATGTTATGTAGGTGGTTGGAACTGAAGTCATGGCATATATTTCTTTATTCAGACCAGTCACAAAGCATATGGCAGTCACACGATTCCTCAGTTGTGCAGCAAAGTCATGCACCACTCTGTGACCATTTTGGAGGCCTCTAATGAGGTGAGCTCAACAGTGTCCTCATGATTCACATTGAGGGCAATTGGGAATAGTGAGTGTAGTTCCTCTTTTGTTTTCCAACATCCTGCACATATACTCGAGCAGAGTTTGTTATCTTTTCTTCATATTAATTTCTTCATATCAATTTATTATTGGCTCTCGCAGCGATCCACAAGTATTTTTTCAATAGAGAAGGATTTTATCTATGCCAAGTTTTAAGCGCTCTAAAAACCATGTGTATGCATGGTATACACAGCAAATTGTGTACTGCATTGTACTAACTAATGTACATAATGCAGTACACAATGTGCATTAAAAAACCGCAACGCTGTGTACCATGGATACACGTTGCTTTTGAGAGAGTACCCCTTGAAGTATCAGTTCGAGAGTAACATCCTGTGATGATGGG